>CCAG010003409.1:0-24916 GCA_001077435.1 Glossina morsitans morsitans | reverse complement strand
GTTCGTCTCTCTCTCTCTCTCTCTCTCTCTCTCTCTCTATAATAACATAATAATATCTCGTTAAAGGTAAAGTAGAGCGTAAGCCCTACGTACGCACTTCGCTTTTAATAATATTTTCCAAAATATGCAAAGTAGTAAATATAATAAGAAAATTTATTTCGGTGGAGGCGGGTGGTTGTGGGTGTGGGTAAGAAGCCGACTTACGATGCAGACCAATAAGTCATCGGTAATTGTGGTCCTAGGAAATGATCTTGTGAGTAATTTTAATTCAATTCATGGTCATTCATCTGAGAAGCCTAATAGTTAAGAACTGCGACTATCAGGTCAGTGCTCGCGGGTTCCAATCTCGGGTACGGTAGAGTTGTCTTCGGTTGTAGCTATAGTGAGTGCTCAGGCGGCAAAGGCATTGCACTTGTCGATTGAGGACAAAACCACTAAGCAGCGGACACCGTCTGCGTACTTCTTTCTCTTTCCTCTCTTATTTCTGATGGTAGCCGTTTAATTTTTTATCAAACATTAATTACCCTTTTCACGTGCGAGTGATGGTCTCCAATATCTACCTTTTCTTATTTTAATGGCTATCATGAAAAGAAACATATGAAGATTAATAAGATGAGCCATTACGATTGCGACAACCATCTTTAATTTGCTCAACAAATATGTTAAGGATTCTGTGCAATAAAAATTCTTTGATTTACTTAAGACTGAGAAATTGGCTTTGTGACGGATCTATCGCTCCGTTTGTTGATGATCTCAAATAATGTGAAAAGGTAATCCATTTGATATGAATTTTTAATTAAATTGATCAACATCAAGTATTTGAGTTCTCGAAGAAGGGGTGATGCTATGGACACTTTTCAGTTGTGAGCATATATATTCATATTATAATTATATTAAAATAGTTGTAGCCAGGGCTGCTTTGTGCAATATGGGCTTTTATGTTCAGCACAAGCTTTCATTTCTATGTGTAAATATTTTAATCCCAATTCTTTCTATATGGTTTTCTATGAATATTTATGGATGTTGATGTGATTTACTTTTAATCCCACGTTAAGCATGGTATATATATCAGATGAGATGAATTTTTCAATATGGATTAATATAGTTATTATTTATGTACAAATGTTTACAAATCTGCAAGTATTTATCACCTTTCATAGCCACCAGTGAGGAATGGATGATATACTAATATTGTCACAATGCTTGTCACACTAATAAATTTAAAGTTACATAAGACGCAAAATTAGAGATTGTTTTTCTTTCCTACAGATTGGTTACGTTATTATGCTCAAGTTCGATTGAAAACGAAGATTACGATTCGATCATCAGATTGAATCGATTTCATCGAAAAACTTTGAACCTGAATGCGCTTCATTTTCAAACTTCTTTCAGATACATGATTAGTATGAAATGGAAGTTAAGCTGATGGGTATCGAAAAATCGCCTTAAAACAATTATGAGTTTCTTACATATTTTCTTTATTTCTTAACGTTAAAAAGAATCAGAGAAATCTTAACGAATTGTATACACCCTTACAAAAAAGAAAGCAAAAACACTTGTGCATATACGTTTGTTTATTGAAACGTATACTACCATCGTAATGATTAGCTGACAGGACCCCACCGCGTGAGTTTTAAATAACTGTCATCTGAGTTTGGTTTTATACTGAGTGCAGTGCAACGCAGGTGACGGGCCGCGTGTTGCCATTTGACGGACGGTAAGGTTTAATATCAGACTGAGCATGTACGTGAGATTTTTCAAAATAAAACCTCAGCATGATTTATAATCACAAACGTTTTTCTTTAGAAATTTCTTTTGCCAAACAACAACACTGTCAGTATGAAAGGTAAAACAGGTTATATTTCCTACATTATAGACATGGGTAAATTTGAAAGGTGTCATAAGCAAATATGTGCTCAGAAAATGTACACAAGCATTTCTTTAAAGCAAGACCTCTTGTTGTTATTGCTCTTGTTGCCGTCTTCGTTGCTTTTCTTTAAAGGCAAGAAGACGAAAGAAAAGATAAAATTGACCGAAGACATTTGTATTAGGTGTGAAATGTTAACATTTGCATAGGTTATCATAGGTAAAGCGCGGCAAGGAAACCGCACGCTAAATTAAAGTTAGACGAAGTAATACTAGAAGAACTTTGAAGGAAGCATGTCACGCAGTTTCTAAAGATTAGGACACCTTTTTAAACGAAGTTAGTTTCATTAGCTAAAAAAAAAAAAAAAAAAAATATCGACGCAGTTCCTTTGAAACGAACTCTAATAATACAAAACTTATTACGACGGCGTTCTTTGGCTGTTTGCAGAAAACGTTTTTCATGACTACGCCTCTGTTTTACTCGGAAAAAAGCTAACATATAATACACACGTGTGGGCAGTGAAAAGTTGTTTTTTACTTGCTGAATTTATATTTACTTAAAAATCTTATTGAGATTTAATAAATTGAGTATGATATAATCCCCACACCCTTTTTCCTATATATGCAATATATCACATTAGCGCACAGAACATATTCACAAACACACGTTTGCTTAATTATTTATTACTTTGTATTATTTCACTAATAATTTAACAAAGATGAAACGTACGGTCATTGGTGGGTGTCAGACATGTTTGCGCTATGTTTCGGCTAATAATTAGATCTGTTTGTACACTTATATAACATCCATGTAAGCGCACTTGTCGATTCATACTTTGACTTATTATGAAAAGAAAACGTATTAGCGTAAAGAGTAATATGTATATTTATAAATACATAAATATATTTATTGCATTGCATGAATTGTCGGCATTTATATGTAACAAAGTTTAATTCACACCCATAAAAAGTGGATGCGTGTGAGTCGAGAGAGAAGGGATAAAAAAAATTAGCCCCTAAAGTTTTATGTATACATATATTAAATAGTTTGCAGTCGAGAACGGCATTCGCATACAAAAAAATAAATATGTTTTTAAAACATTTTCAACTAAAGAATGAAACTTCATACGATTGTTTACGCCACAATCGAAGTAAATGTTACATATGCCTTTAAGTCACCTCGGCGGATCAAAGTGACGTTTAGAATGTATAAAATATTTAACTTATTTGAATGGTGTAGTGTAGTGTAACGTAGTGTAGTGGGTGTCGAACATTTTTCTCATTTTATGTTAAGATTTTGCATCTTTTATGCCCAAGCAAAGCTCCGATAATATATTTCCTTTGCGTCAATTTTAAAAGAGAGAAAGCATCGCAAAAATATTAGCGAGAATTTTGTTTACATGTTTACGTCGCTTCATTATCAATCAAATGCTGTTTAAGCTTTAAGCTTTTGCATTTGGTTTTTAAAGCTTGATTTAGAAAATATTATTATTAAAGCAGCTCCATACACCCAAAGATATTAGTACGCAATTGATCATGAACACAAATACAAAAATTTGTTAAGGAATTAAAAAAAAGTAATAAAAATTTACTTTTATTTGAAAACACCACACATTTGATAAAATAAGTCTCGATGAAAATTAATCGATTTTCTAGGAAAGAAAACTTTTTCTAGAAAGAAACTGTTAAAAGCAAAAATCCATGAATTCATCTCTACCCACCGACGTCACAAAGTAATGTAATCTTATACAACCGATTCGCCGATTGGCGAAAGCATTAACAACAAAACGTAGAGAAGTTATTAACTAAATGGGATTAACTTAAAACTATCGGAATGAAAGTTGTTATTGCTGGTTTGTTCCAAAACAGGAAATAAGCACAATGTTTGAGAAAGATAAAACAGTTGAGTTAATAGAATTGGATCGTGTTATTTGAGCAGAAATGTCTTGAAAAAGGGCTGGAATGTTTTAAATATAAAATGTGTCTTCTAAAAATGGTGCACAAGACACATTTCAGTGGCGCGAACTTATTATCAACAAGTAAACAGACTATAGTTGATCACGACCCACCATTAAATACTCTACACCGCTTCGTTAAGTTCCGTTATTCATACAACGACTTTTCAAAATCACGAATTAAATGGGAAGTAGTCGTAAAATTGCATTTTCAATTGTCCTTGGGCATGTCGGTGTATATGTCGGTGTAACAAATTGCGCCAAAATGTGATAGGTTAGACGATAGGTTCAACGTAAGAAGGCAGAGCGGGTAGACGGACAGGCACACAGAATTACATTCTGAATCGATAGGTATTATATAAATGGCTAATATATAATTGAAATTACGCCTATTGTTATAGCCATCCTCTTACCATGCCTGACATTTTTGCACTTTTACGTCCACAACGATTGAACTGTTTAAAAAATTTGAAAAAGAACGTTAAAATTTAGATTGCAAAGTTTGAATTAACTTGAGATTGAATACTTTGTACACTGTAGGCCAATAGGGCACAAAAAGGAAGTTTGTTTTAGTTGATCCTACACATGTCTCAAGGCGACTTTCGTGCTTCCTTAATCAATTCGTTGTTGGACACCACAATGGACACCATTTCAAATCGAAACATGGATATTACTTTCGTGCAAAACTATGATATGCGTTTGCTATGCTTTATGTAATGTACTGATTATATCCATCACCGAAGGATGAGGGGTATATTCATTTTGACAAAACGTTTGCAACGCCAAGAAGGGAGCTTTAGAGACCCTACGAAGTATGTATATTCTTGGTCAGCATCAAATTCTTAATGGACTTAAGCATACCCGTCTGTTCATCTGTCCAACCGTGTAATATATATGTGGTAAACATTCTTTCATGATCGAAAATGAATATATCGCCTAAAAATTTGCAAAAGAAATTGGAAGTGACCTAAACCTGTCAAACGGTGCGCCCACAACGCCCATACGCCTACATAGCATTTTGAAAATAGAAAAAATCAACCGCGTCCACCCACTATTATAGAGCATAAACATTTAGTTCTTTTACTTTTTCTTATTTTTAGGAAAACGGCGATGGGTATAAAAGATGGGCATAGAAGATAAAATAAGAAGATAATTTTCTTACCTGTTTAATATTCAAAGAATTTTTGTACAATAAGCAATAAATATATAAATAGTTATGAAAGAAGTAAACGCGATAGAATTTCAAAGTCTGGGTAATAACACGACTGAATTTATCGACTTTCTTGGGCATTTAAACGCATCTCTTTATTTTGTTGTTCAGTTGTACAATGCTGTAAAAGAAATTGCCGCATACTACACATCTTGCAACATATGTTTTATTATGTTTTCTTATGCATATTCACCACCATCTTTCTCGCTTTGCGATGAAGTATTATTGGTCTTCTTTTGACACTTTCAGCAAGTATATTAATAGATTAGATTCTTGTTGTTTATTTATTTAAAATGACTGAAAAAGTAAACCTGAGCAAAATAATGTGACCTACGCTCTTTGCAGTATTGTAACACGGGATTAATTTCGTATATCTGATGCTTGAATTACTGCAAATTTTCGATACTCGCCACTCAACGTCAGCATACGGGAATTACATTTTTCCCATAGCCTATCTTCTATTGAAACATTGGAAACCAAAAATAATGAAACGTTTTATTATCAATTATAATGTGAACAAATCTAAAATTTACCTCGTCTTACAGTGGTTTACTTTGACGGATAGACTGACCGCAAAACACGTATCTCGAAAATCTTGATTTTTGTTATCAAAATAATATCCTTTAAGGGTGATACAATCTGTTTAAGGCTTCTCTAAAATGTCGGCATCTTTTCTGTAGAAGAATTGTCAAAATGCTTAATATACGCTTCAGTCCCCGAAATGAGCTCATCATTTTACGAAAATTATTTGCCCCAAAGTTTCTAGAGACTCAGACTTGGAAAATACGATGGGTTGGGCAAACACTCGAACTTCAGTATGCACAATTTTGCCATTGTAAGCAGCGATCTATGACTCTTTGCGTTGTCTGAGTGAAATAACAACTTTTCCCGTGCCATTGAGAACCGTTTTTTGCAATTTCGTGGTGCAATTGAACCAAAAGTGAATTATAGCATTCGCTACTTATTGTTGTTTCTTTTTCAAGGTGGTCGATAAATATTATACGGTGCGCGTTTTAATATATGGAAGCCTTAATCTTGCCAACCTGTTTGCTTTACATAGTTTCCGCCAGGTCCTTTGCGCTTAACGCACTATCGATTCGAATTAGGAGCGCAGCGGTGGACCCATGCTCCCATTGTCCGATGTCATGCGGCCTATAAAAAAATGCTTTTTGCTATGGTTAAACAACGCCAAGAAACGTTTCGAATCGCTAAGATGTTGATACTTGTATTGTATTCCAGTGTGAGCAAACGTGGCAAGCGATTGGAAAACATCTTTTCCATATTCAAATTTTCACGCAGTGAATAGACTGCCTTTTGATATGATTAAGATGTCAGCTATCTCTCTCTGTAGCTCTTACTTTCAAGAATTATTGTTAAGACAAGAATTTTTGTAATATTTTCGACATCCACTTCGTGCAGCATGATCAATGTCATTACAAGTTGAAAATTAGAAAACCACCGACGAATTGTTATTTTCGATCAACAATAATAGCCATGTCACTTTTCCAGCGAATGCTGAATATGAACGGTGTTTTTTGCCATCAAAATGCAACCTTCGAAAATTGCAAAAGGAATATCACTAAAGTAATTATAAGTTATAACCTAGTTGCCGAACTGTCATAAAATTTGGACTCCTAGCATTTGAAGGTTGACAATATCCAAAAATCATATGGGCCTGCCAACTAAATTACTATCTATATATGTAGGAGAGAAGAGATTTATCGAGTGATGTGTTATATGCGGCTATATGTTAGAACACATATCGCTTACATTATTATTTATTTTTCTTGTTCATAATGCCGATTATTCGTCGATTCGTCGATTCGTCGATTCGTCGATTCGTAACTTAAATAACTGAATAAATTTCCCTTAAGAAACTTCGTCCTTGCAAATTAAATAAATTAATACTTCATGATTTTATCTTTAATTACTTAGGAGATCTATACTTATACATAATTTTCACTTTCATCATAAATGTCAAACGTTTTGATGAAGTTTGATTTCATTTTATTACATTTAAATTTACTCAAACTCATTGATGATATGTTCGCTTATGTCTTTTGTTTGCTTTTCATATTGTTTTTCTATCTCTCTGTTCGAGGTCGTTAAAAAATTTATTACCTTTGAGTGGCCATAAATTTTTGAACTAAACTATTGATAGCTACACATACGTCCGTATGTGTATCGTTGTGGCGGTATGTCTATATCTCTGCCTGTGTTTGTGTATATAAATGTACTCACATGTATGTCTATTCATATTATATTTCGTAATATATAGAAAGAAGAATAAATTTATTTTTATTAGTTTTCCATTTTATATAAATATTTTTTTTTACTCTTTTTTCTTTCTCGATCACTAGCTTTTTATATTACAGATAATTTATAGTTTTTAAACAGTCACTTGAAGTTGACTACATTTCCTCGTTTATAAAAAGATGAAAACGTATGTGAACTTTTAACCAAATTTTTAAACGGGGGGAAAACAAAACCATATTAACTGATTATAATATTTTTCTTGCCGTGCTTGCTTGTGAGCAATCGTTTGAATTTACCTTAAATGTTTCTTTAGTTTTTTTTTCTTTTTTTAACAGCAACTTTCATTTTAAATACGAGAAATGAATTAAGAGAGAAAAAAAGAAAAAGAAGCCCAGTGTCAGCCAGTCAATCATTCACTGATTTTATCGAATGTTATTATTAGCCTCAGTTAATCATCATCAATTGATATAAAATGATATCAATTGATTTGATTGTTCACAGAATTTGTGGGCTTCATTTTAACGCGTAGTTTTTTTGCAAGTTGAAAGAAGTCAAACTTATGTGTGTTTTAATTGCTAATTCAATAAGCATTCAAAATTTTGAATAGTTTGCCTTAATTTGAAATATAATTTTTTCGATAAAGTTTATAAAAACCGAAATTATGCAGACTTTTCTTTGGTTTATTTATAACGCAAAAAAATGCATAAAGGCTTCTTTGTGCACACGTCAGCTAGTCAAGTTAACTTACCATATCTATCTATAAGAGTGTAATTTATTGTTGTAGCTTGTTACGATGCAGATACATTGTAAGAATGACGGAGGATTCGATTAGATATTCATTTCCCAGTTAAGAACTTTATACAAAACTTGGATTCTCTTCTTGGAAAACTCGCGTTATTTAATCAACGGTTATAATGACTAAGAAATTTTGTCAAAAAAGCAACACACGATTTCGTGTGTAATAGATATATAAATTACAAATAGCCTGAGTTTTTAGAAAAAGTGTAAGGGCGATAGGAATGGAGATCTTAACTGAGGATTGTTCTCGCAATCAAAATATACAGGGCATATTTTTACATTAGAACAATGAAATTGAGCTGCGTTAGTCATATTCTCCCGGACAGTAGAGGTTTTGGCTCACGCCAACAATTCCCCCTTAAATTACTAAGCAAAATTTTATCGAATTCATCACTAATGGGAGGCCGCTTTAATCTCCTGTTCTAATCGCATTTAAGACAAATTGATTTCCTCTCCTTCGCGTAAATAAGTGTCCTAAACATGCCGTTTCGCAATAGCATTGGTGTTATTGTCTTATGTAAGCCCTCTGAATGGAAAGGTTGCATTACAATAATGCAAAGCATTTTATTCAATGTACTCTTTATAAAAGTGTCTTTTTCTATTATTCATTCCATAGAATACTTTTGAGTGAGAATATAATGGACTTACATCCAATTTACTTCAAGATCATCACGATAAAACGATTTTTTGTTTATGGCGGAAAAATTGTGTTTTCTTAGCAAAGTTTTTTATTTTGAAAATAGTATTCATTAAAGACTGCCTTCTCCTTTTTTCGATTTAAAAATTACTGCTTTCTAGATTACCCGCACGTTAAGTACGACTGTCATATTGTGCCCGTAACAGCATTAATTATAAAAGTATTGCAATTACTTACAGCTTAGCGAAAACCCTGACACTTGTAAAAAATAAACAAAAACAAATGCAACCATATTATAAATGATAACCGACCCCATCAGTTAAGAAGTCTGTCCGTTTTGATAAACGGCTAGCAGAAATCACAGGTAAACAAACTTACGTAATACAAACAATATAAAAACGACAGAGTCGGAAAATTTCATTATTATACGACAATTGATGTCAACATTTGATAGTGTGTGAGAAAGTCGAAGAATAATCGCAGGGTTGGCGTTTAAATGGTTTATCGTACAACAGGCGTTAACATTGCTGTCACACCCAACAAAAATAACATGAGCAATGAACAAAAAATAAAAATTACACTATATATGAGTAAACACACGAAATATATGTGTACAAAAGAAAAGTCAACGAGTGAAACTACAAGCAGACAGTCGAGTGGACAGACAAGACCAAAAGACAGTGAATTATGCAGACATGATTCGTATTGTTTCCTGGTAAAGCGAAAAAGAAAAACAAAAAAAAGAATACAAAATTGTGCTGGACAAGCCAACCTATATGCCTACTTATATATATATATAATACATATATAATGCTAATAATAAGAAAATAAACAAAAATCAGGCTTTTGATAAAAATCTCCCCAACATTCGATAACTGTAATTGCTTAGTATAGTACAAGATTTATTTAAAAAAAAAAAAAAAAAGAAATGAAAACCGTGGATCTTAAGGGTTTGTCAGCCGTACATATTGTTTCTCATTGTGATAATGTAACGACGATTAACGTTATAACTATGCTGACCTGTGCATATTCGGGCAGACAATGAGGAAACGGAGTTCACAACATCACCAAATTTCATAGCGAAACAAGCAAGAGAGATAATCATACACATAAACAATCAATGATATCCGTGAGAAGTTTGACAGCTGACGGAAGAAGTTCAAGTAATAAATTCACGATTAATAGGAAAATAATTCTTAACCGACATTGACAAAGTCGAAGACGACACAAAGTAGAAGAAACAAAAAAATACTTTTGTAAAATTTTGTTTTTTTTCATCTGCCTTTTTTCCTCAATTCCATCTCGTCGTTTTTCTATCACTGTCACCAAATCACAACGTTATGTTTAACATCAACAATCCTCGCGGTATGTCTTTGTGGGAAGAGATCAACTAAGAACCCTTTTTTAAAAAAAACCGTATCAATATCTTTTCGTCGCTTCGTTACATTTTGTTTTTGCCTATGGATTTCTTACGAATTAAACGAAATTAATTAACACTCCCTGTTTTCTCGAAATGAAAAAAACAAAATACATTTGAAGAATTAAAAAAAAAAAAATTGGTGGACAAAAAAGATAGTCACTTCAGTTTTATGCTCCGCTTTGCGTTATTACGAATATTGTTTGTGTGGTAAAAAACAAAACTAAACTAAAAAAACATACAATAAAAATTGTAATCAGACAAAGATTTCCGATTTGCATCGAAAAACTTCATATATTTTTGTACAAGACATTGGCTATTTAGAGTTCATCTTCAAGGAGCTAAGATTAACAGAAAGGTTAAGTGGCGCAAAATTCTGAATGCACTACACTGGAAGGAAGAAATGTAAGCACTTTTCTCTTTCATTCATGTCTTTGAAATCAGAAAAATCCTGATAATATCGTACAACGAATACCTACAATTAATTTGGCAGGCGACTCAGGCGTTACCTATCAAACACGAGGCTACGGTAGGTGGTGGTCACAAAGGATTATAGCTAGAGAGGCGATAGAAAAGGGAATAGTATTTGTGTACGTTCGACTCGAGGCAATGTGATTGTGTATTGAGCAGTATAGTGGAAACAGCAAGTGCGGATAATCTGTAAATATCTTCACTTGATAATCTTTTTATAATTTTCGTCGGATATTAGTGCCACTATACAAAGTGAGCATCAACTCACTTCGACTTCTGACACATAACTTATTTTCATCTAACTAAATATGTATAGAGAATGAACGCATCTACGACGTGGTTGAAGTGAAATGAAATGCAGCGCTCGCGAATCGATCATCATCCGATTTATCGCCAGATACAAACATTCTAAACCCTTATTATGAGTAATGTGCTTTCGGCAGTATATGAACGCATCTAACGGTTAAAAAACTATGAACGCATTGAAAAATTTGACATTTGTTTAAGGAACAACTGAAATCGGTTGTGCCGAAGAGTTGAATAAACTCCGCCACCAATAAAATATCTTGAACTATTGCTTTTGTAAAAACTAAATCTTTTGCAAATGCCGTTGGAAATAATCAGTGGAACAGTGCACAATCGCTCCCTTGCGGAAATGTTTAGAGGGACAAAGAAAATTTTACGAAATTAATCGAGCATTTTCCATGTCGCACAGATGTGGTAAGTGATAAATGTTAACTGGCGGTTCCTCTCTCCACATGTAATCATCTAAGCGCGTAAACAATTGTTTTTTATTCTTAATTTCAGATCAACCATCTCAAGGTATGTCCAAATCGAGATGAATGAAAAAGGCCATAACGTTTTTTTTTTTCACGCATGGAAATTGGATCAAATTCAATGGAAAGTAGTAACAAGTAGGAAAATTATAATCGGTTGTGACCGAACCTTTACACCCATAGCCGTTACCTTATCAAAGATTGAAAAAAAGAAACATATAAATTTACATACTCTTTAACATTAGGTGGGCACGGCTGTTTTTCTTTAATTTTTTTAAGATAATTTTGTGGAAATTTATATCATATATCTGTTGTACTTTATCAGCAACGAGAAGAAGACACAGAAAGCAAAGTTGTCCTCAGCTTTGATTATATCCATTTGTTCGCGTTGCAGGCGTGTTCCTTGATCGATTTAGGCCATTTAAGAAAATCTTATGCAAAATTTGTAGTCAATGTAGTTAGTGGGATTTTTTGAAGCTTGCCTCTGCGCGTTACAAAATTATTGAAAAAAAAATTAAATTTTGCTATACTATAATATAGGGTAGGCGTGGGCAAATCTTCTCGTTTTCGCAGATTTATCTTTAATAGTTACTAAATGAGAGATTAAAAAGACAGTTTTTTATTCCTTCTCAAAAGCAGGGGTGTTTTTAGTTTACGTTGTAGTATAGGCGTGTAGTGTGTTTCGTATCGAATTGTTGTTTGCAATCACAGTAAGAAATTGTTGGGTAATGACTTTTGGAACTCGAATTGTTAGTTAAAATCGCAAAAAAGTAGACTCCGAAGCGTAATAAATGAATTAGTGAAAATAAATGAAAACAAATCGTTTCTTATGATATAGCGCAGACAGTAGGAAATATGACTTTTTGCCGTTTCAAGCCCAGCTTCCGGATGTATTTGTAAATTGCAAGCATGTGAAGAATAGTTTATACAGAAAGGACTCTTTCTAGAAAAAACAGGTGCACATTTTTCAATGCGGCTCCTGTTCACTTCGGCCATGTCCATGTCTGGTATAAGTAATACATGCACCAGAATATAACGCAGAAGCGATTCAATCGTTGGCCATATATAAGTAATTATAACAATTATTATAATCACCTTGAGAGTCAGCGATGGAAATAAAATGTTGTAAAGTAATTTGTTAGCTGAGATCGCGTATCATAGCATTGTTTTTGCAAAATTTTACATTACTACCGTCAAGTGCTGAGCCACAAGCTTATTTATCTTAATTTTTCAGGTAAAATATTTTTAAAATTTGGAAAATTTTTTATAAATTATTAAAAAAAGTGCTTTTTTTTAATGTCTATCGTTGAGCACACTTGCATTGCCATAAAATAAGAAAATTGTTGTTGTATGATTGTAATAAGCTGAATTTAGTAGTGCTTTGCTTAGTAATCTCATTCCACCCTGTTTTAATTGCAGCTTTAACTTGATTTACGTTTATGGCTGTTAAAGTTTGGTTCGCATTTGCAAAGGATTTCTACTCTAACCTATGTTTGTTGTAAACAGATTACAAATAATTCTTGAAAGGATTTAAATTTAAATTGAATCGCATTTACAAACTTTAATATATAAAAATTTATTTCACAACGGAACCGCTGCTTTAGATATCATTGAAAACTCTAAGCCTTTTTGTGCATTTACTTATTTATTTTCCTTTTTTCAGATAGAAGATCATGATTAAAAAATGAATTTTAAAATTTTAAGATTTTATTGAGTGCAAATAAATTCGTAATTATTATACCCGTTACCGAGAGATGAGAATATAGCAATTTTGTTAAAATATTTGCAGCACCCAGAAGGACCCTTCAAAGGCCACATTAAGAATATGTATTCCCTATAATATACATATACATATATGTATATATATGTAAATACATATATTATGGATTCGCCTAAGCATGTCCATCTGTTCGTATGTCCATCTAGATAATGTGTACGGTAAACATTCTACTATGCATAAAAACGAGCCCGCCGGCCTCAAATACGGTGGAAGTTCTTGCACGGGGTTTGGCCTGTCCTCACCAGACCGGTAAAAGGGTTCTTCAGTCCAACGTAAACTGAGATCATCTCTATTTTCAGAAAGAACCGACTATGTTGAGATTTCGCTGATAATTCATAAACTGCAGCAGGCAAAATGATAAAAATTTCCACTTATATTCCATTAACAATCTTCCAGTACAAGCAAAAACTAGGGTTTTTCTTTTCTTTTTTAAGACAAATGCGGCCAGTATAGAGTTAAAGCTTTAGCCAAATATAATTTTGATACAGATTAGGGAACGATGTATTTTGTCAAAGCGTTTGCAACGTTCAAAACGAAGCTTCAGAGACCCCGCAAAGTATGTATATTCTCGATCAATACCAAATTCTGATCCGATTTAACCGTGTCCATTTGTCCGCCCGTCCATCTGTGTAATGTCTGTTGTGAAGATTCTCCTAATCGCAAAAATTAAACAATCGACTTCAAATTTAGCAGAAACATTGGAAGTTCTTGTACGCAAGTTTGTACCACATAAACTGAGAACACCCCCGTTTGTCGGAAGGAGCGAAAATGGTTTTCACTCATTATTCATAAACTACAGCAGATAAATCTATAAAAGTTTGAACGTCTATTCTATGGGCGACGCTGCAGCACATGTACAAAAATGGGAAAAAGGGACTACGCCTATCCAATATTATCATCATATTATCACAAAAAACTGAATCATACCCTATAACACTTGTGGTACAGAGTATATAAAGTTAGTGCGGACGTACGTAGCATTCAGAGGGGCTTAATATAGACCCATCCGATCCTGACCATCTGTCTGCCTGTTTGTCTGCCCGTCTGAGGTCTGCCCACGTAAATTTATGTTCAAGCTACGGAAAATTTGGCGCATTGACGTCTTTTGACTCAAGAACGAATCCTAGTCAGAATGGTTTCCATCGGTGCAGTTTTTCGACCACTCCCCATATAGTGACCTATTTTAAAAAGTCGTTATATGGAAAAAATGTTGTTTTCAAAATTCCTCGACACAAGTGGCTAATTAATAGCTTGCCCCATTCTAAATTGGTGAAAACTATGGACCGACTGAGGCAATTTTATGGAGCCACTCTCATATAATGAAAAATGAAGTTCGTATGACAAAAATGTCTAATTTTAAACGCTTCTTGAAAATCAGATTGTAATAGTAATTTAAGATTAAGAAACTAACTACTAAATTTGGACCATCTCGTCCTATTTTTTAGATCTTACCCTGTATATAGATTTTCACGAAAATTGATATTTTGTAGGGCAGTAAAGTGTAAATTTGAGTATGTTATGATGAAATTTAACCCGTAATAGTAATTTAAGATAAAAAAATGCACTCTACCAAATTTGGACCACCCATCCCTATTTTTGGACCCTACCCTACATAAGCGTTTCTACGAAAACTTTTGTTTTTTAGAGCAGAAAAGTTGAAGTTTTAATATGTTATGATGAAAGTTGATCTATAATACCAATTTGATATAAAAATTAACTGTGCTGAATTTGAAACACGTACCTTAATTTTTGAAGGCGTTTAACTCAACGATTCTTACGGAAAGTAGGCATTTATTTGCAAAGGGACGAAAATTTTAATATACTGTTTCGTAATATTAAGCTCATATAAAAACAGGGTATTACTTTTGGTTTCTGTGACAAAAATATGAACTGTGCTAGACAATGCGAGATAGGGTATTTAACAGTCGGCCAAGCCTGACTATAATATTTTCATTTGTACTTTCACTTTTTTTAGGATCACGGTGATGAGTTTAAAGGATTAACGAACGAATACAATTTTCTTACTTGTCGTACTTGTTATTAATATCTTTTGTTTCTATTTATCATAGATAGGTTGCCTGCAACGTGCAACCAATTTCCCGATGTATTGTAAAAGCAACTTTTTATAGATTTTTTTAGTTGATTTAACTCAATGGATAATTTTTAAAAATTATTTAATAATACGAATATAAATTTTTTAGCTGCCTACGCATGCTGCAATGTGAATAATGAAGACACATGTGCACGTGCAAACAAACAGGTACAGATACAAAGTTAAATGCTTGGTAATTTTTAATATTTGGCCAAGATTATGCACATCCCTCAACATAGATGCTTTCAAGCAAATAAACCTGAAAGCTTGGTTTACGGCCATGGCTGAACCATTGTTGAGATCGAACAACGCCTTATTTGACACAGTTGCAAATCATGAATTGCCACACAACTGTACGAAGCGTGCACAGCTCTGTACCTCTGTACTCGTCTCTCATTCGATAACCAGACGTTATTACATTACCGTCAATGTTTGTTTAAAGACCTTTAAAGTTTCCGTAAAAATTTGAAAGATTTCGTAATTTTTTTCGTCTCTATGACGCGCATTCGGCTAAAGCCTGAATATTTGTTTTTAAGTTTTCTGCTTTGTATTGATTGTTTGTTTAACGGTCCGTTTTTATGCTAACTTTTCGGCTGTCAATCGTTTCGCTTCATGGTCGTCACCGTACGATTACATTTTTAATGCCGAATGTTACGAAAACAGATTTCTGGTAAATCTTAAAAATAACATAATTGAAGATCTTGTTTATTTCATGTTCGTTTACGTTTAAAGTTGTTTCCTTTTTCGTTAATCTTTCCCATATACATTAATCGATTATCTTATGAAAAGCACAATGAACAATTTACATTTTTTTTCTTTTTTTATGTGTAGATTTACTCGCTCAAGTTTGTGTGTATGGGTATGTGTGTGTCTATGCTTTTTACGATACAATTAATCATTAAACGCTTTACGCCAGATGATCTTGTCTGCCAATGTGTGCATTGACCATAAGTTGCATGCCTACCCTTCGAACAATGCATACAACAAAGAATCCAGCAGTAGGTCATAAGCATCAGCTTAATCATGACGAATATAATTACTACCATCATATCCACTGACAGAACAGAAAAGAACAAAAAAGATGTGATTTTCAAATCACAAAGGCTTCATACACATGCTTGTTAGTTAGTTCATCATTATCATTATGGTATTTAGGGTGGTGACCCAAACTACTGACATAACTGGGAACCAGAAGTATGAAAATATTTAAATTTTATGGTGGCTTTGTTTAGAGAAAATGCTGGCTTTTATTAAATGAGAAGCAATGAAACGAAGAAAAACAAGTGAGAAAGTTATATTCGGCGGTGACCAAGTCTCGCATACCCGCCAGTATGCCTTTCGTAAGTTCTTCTATTTGATACCCCTATTGATGGTATTATTTAGAAAAAAATTAATCTACCAGATCGGGGCGTCTACCACATTCATTTTAGAATCAACCCATTTTTACACAGATAATGCACAAAATAGTTTTAAACAGTCTGTCTTGTTTGCCTTGTGATAAATAAGCATAAACTCTCAAAAAAAGGAAATAAACAAAATTTAGTCAGTTGTAACTTTGTGCAACAATAGCCGAATGGAAAGTGCTTCGTAAAGTAAATGTGGAAAATTTCAGCCTTTTAATTTTTATAATTTCTGAAAACCGTGCAAAAACCTACAAATTTCTGTTAAGAAAAATGGAGTTGCGTTCAGTTTATGCTCCACTGCGGGCTTCTGCTTTCACCACTTTGGCCCATTCTCAATACCAACGTGCAAAACTTCCAATGTTTCCACCAAATGTGAAGTTGACAACTTCGTTTTTGCGACCAGGAGAGTGCCAACAACAAACACTACACACACAGGCCACACAGGCAAGCAGATATGACAAGATAAATTCAGAATTTCACGCTGATCAAGAATATAAGTACTTTAAAGGGTCTCTGAAGCTTCCTTTCGGGTGCTACATACATTGTGAAAAAAAACAAAATGAGTATACCCCCATTTTATATATAGTGGTATGTATAATTAAAGCTAAGTGAAAATATAGCAAGTGTTCGACAATTGTTAGATATTTTGCGGTTGAAGTAAGCAATTTTTCAAAAAAAATGTGTTTTCCTCTCCGCTAGCTTAAGGTACCCCAAAGCTAAAACAGATTGTCTATGCAGCGTGGTTTATTTGTCTACTGAAATGTACGTATTAAGCATGTGTTCGGTTAACCACAAATTCATCATTTTAATATGTTCACTCACATTTAGACTCAGTCACTTTTTGCTGTTTATAGATTTACAAATTTTATAAGCGCTCATTCATATACAATTGGGGTGCGGTAAAAGGAAAAAAAAAAAAGAATCAAATTAAACTTAAATAGACGCAGACACTGCATACAATACATTAATGAGGTGTAACAACCAGTAATCGAAAGCATTCATTCATATGTTGGTTCATGAAACTATTACAACATTATTGCCTCTCGTACACCAAAAGAAAACTTCACATAAACTTCACATATAAATCATAGAAGTCATAAATAATAAGATTATATCGTTATGGATTTGTTCATGTGTATCTGATCTCATTGTGTTAACATTTCTGCCCCGAGTTTACCACATTACTGACAATGGTTACAAACTCTAATATTTGAGGTACACTGAGAAAATTCTTCTTTAGAGAGCTTTATTTGCTTCTAAAGGCGGCAGTCTTACTATATGGCAAGTTTTCCGAAACAACAAGGGACAATTAGCTGCGAAGTGCTTCGAGCGCGAAAAGTTTTGGTTGGGTTTGGTTTATCTTGAAATCGTCATAGAGTTCTCGCTCATGAGTGTAAATTTTTGGTTCACCACCTATTACGATTTTTTGAAGCATCGCAGTTGCACTTCTTAAGCATTTCGTCAAACTATGTGGGATCCAACAAGAATAACCCTTTTGGATGGGTATATAACTACGCAATACCTAAAGTTGCCGCAATATCGCAATAAATCATATCACCGACTTTGCATTATGAATTGTTTGGGGCAGCATCAGGCCTTTTTGATACAGATGATTTTGGGCGACATTCACAACATTCGCCGGTAAGCGAACGTGGGCGACAATTAAGCTCGTTATACGCTAATTTCAAAATGGCAAAGGATAGGACTTCATTGCAATAAGTAAGGAAGTAAGTTCGAAAGATCATCGTATGAAAATTTTCACGAATTCATTACATATTTTCGCTGAGTCAGAATTCTCAAGTAAACAAAAGTTAATCATTTCTTTCTATGAGTTCAAGGTCATTCTCACATTTTTTGTTTAGCCAGAAGAGGGCAACTATTAAATAACCAAAATGTTTGCAACGCGTACTATTAAGTTTACCGGACCTCTCTAAGGTCAGTGTGCTCTCGAAGCTTTGAAAAGAACGAATATGAGTTCAACAAAATTTCACTTATCTTAGTCTAAAAACCGATTGCTTATTCCGTCCCCAATTAACAAAAAGAATAATATACGCATTACGCAGCATTTCTATACGATCTTGAGTTTACATCGTCCTCTAATATGTTTGCAATATCGTGCGTCTCCTCATTACCACAATTTATCACAGATTTCTTGGGTCTGAACGATATCTTATGACGTTTGTATAGTACGCCATTAACAGAGTGACTTTTCAGTTATGTTGTGCATATTCATTTTGATTTGAGATTTATTTTACGTTATTTGTATATACGGTAGACGGACATCAGTAGAATCATAAAACAAAGTTCTCTCTCTAAGGAAAACGTATTACCTTTTGCTTAGAGACGAATTGCGAATTTCAAGGACAGCTGTTTGTCAAATTCCAGGAATAATTGTAAGCCGTTTTCGTTTCTTCGTAGATAAATGTTGAAATAGTGGTTACGACCTCAAACCGATCAAAGATCTTCTCCTATCATTACTTTCAGCTTAAGTTTGAGAATCAGTAAAAATAACTCATCGAGTCGCGGGCAATTATCAGCTTAAATTTGAGAATCAGTAGAAAATATTCATTTTCATATTTCATCGCATTATTTTGGAAATGCGAACGGACCTTTCTATCAAAGCTTGCACATAACTGTAGCATAAAATGAATATGTTTCGATTTACAGAGTGAGTGTTTTATCAAAAAAAAAAGGAAATTTATAAGAGAAAAGGAAATTTCAACAAATACTTGCACTATGTCAAATTAATGCAACGCTTCATCAAATTGGGGAATGATTTCGATTTCGTGTTTTTAAATATTCTTCAAAAAGTCTTTAATACAAACTTTCGAAAATAATAATGTTTGGATTTTATTTTTCCTTTTTGATATATTGTGATCATCTTTGTTTGGTATTTTTCTTGCTTGGTCATAGAATTTCTTCCAAAGGACTCTTAATATAAACTTTTTTTTTTCTAATGGCATGATAATGTGCTTGTATACCCAGCGGTAAGCGCAGCAATAAAATCGTTGCTGCTGGCAAAGCCACAATCTCGTTATGTATGTGGTAAGGCATTTGAAGCCAGCAGCATTAATTTCGTATGGACGTGATGCTCTGTTTTCTGTTTGCGGTGTAAATGTTTTGCGTTCAGAATATAATGCGTTTTGATGGAATTTTGTGGAGCGATTTGTGGGCGATTCACTACGCAAATTAGTGTTCTTTAAATTATTTAAACAAAGTCCGTAATTCAATGAGGACGCCGTCAGTCAGTTACAGCATTTATTCATCTTCTTTGACAAAAAAAAAAAAAAAGGATAAGAGAAAAAGAAACGGAAATCGGATTTGCTGTCTGCTGTGAGCACTGTTTCAGTTACTTTACGCTTATCCTGAAAAGTTGCATAATTGGTAATTGTTTTCGTTAGGTACGATTTTTAATTCTGTTTTCTCTAAAAATATTATGCAAAGGTTTTATCTTTTTATAGATATTACTGTCCTGGTCTGTTTATTTGCCGTACGCTTTCGTTGTCGTTTAATATTGCTTAGTGCTGCGTGCGTTGCGTACTCAGCGTTTATATGTAGTTCAGCGTTATCATTTTTATTTCTTTGTGTAATGTTTTTAAAAAGCTAATTATATATAGCCTCAGGTAATTTACGTCAGGTACAAATAGTGAAGAACTTTCCAGTCGGTCAGGTGCAATGGCGTAATGCAGAATAGCATTTTATTCGCATTTTGCAATTGGCAAACGTTACAAAAAAAAAAGGCTTTGATTATATGCCTTGTTTGAAAATGGCTGCCAGTTTGTTCTATTGCGTACTCGTATGTGTTATGTATGTGCAAGTGTAATAAATTTTTAATTTTTATTTGCTTCTCTTGTACATCAATAAAACCCAGAAGTAATAAGAACACGGTTTGCTACGTATTTACGTTGGCATTGATTGCCACATTAACAACACGAAACGTTGGCATTGGTGTGCATGTGCACGGTTAGCTTGTTAGTTTCCAGCGCCAAATCCCTAAATTTGAAAGAAAATCTCATAAATCACAAGATAATCAAAAGCTTTTGCTTGCGTGTTCGCTTGTTTGTTTGCTGATCTAGCTTAAAATTCTACTGATGATGTGTTTGGAGACAGTTAAATGGCGGTTATACAATAAAAGACTAAACAGTGCCATGGTCTCCGAGAACAATAACAAAAAAGGAACCAACTAAAAAGGAAAATATGACTTTAGGCCGAATCCTGGATGCCCGCCGCCACAAATTCATCATTCATGAAAATCATATTTTTCATCCTAATTTTCTTACATTTTTTTTTGTATATTTAAACATTAATAAATATAGTAATAGCAATGATTGTAAAAAGCTTTATTGTATAAAGTGTTAAGATTATTATTAACATTAGTATCAGATTAAGTAATACGGTTAGTATTAGTATTATTACTAGTATTTTTAGTGCAGTTAGCATTATCGTTTGACATTTGAAATACAATTTATCTTAAATTTGAAAATCCATCAAAAATGAAGACTTTTAACAGAGTCCGGAAAGTCTCCCTGGCCTAATTACTCATGAAATAACAAAACCATTATATTCTTCGACTGTGGGTATCGTAGAAGATATAGTAGCAAATTGCTTTTGCAGCGCTTTCTGTATTTTTAACTGCGGTAGCAATGGTAGTAAACGCTTTAAGTAATACCTCTCGAACAATAAAAATAAAAATAAAACAAAAACAACGACCGTGATTGACATGTGCAACGTGCGTATATTTCAAATGCGCATTCACAACTCGAATAGTTATCTGGAAGCTACATATCCATTCAAGCACTGCTACTCAAGCACTAATCAACGACTTCGGTAGCGATGCATGCATGCATCGCGAAATTCATGGGCATGTTAAGAAACTGAGCTAAAAAGCAGTTATTAACTTCAAGTCTAGTACACATATATTTAATCTGTAAAATAGTAGAAAATTAGACTAGAGATTTATGCTCATAATCATTATCGTTTATCAGTTGGTTAGGCGATAAAGAAGGAAAGAGCAGAACAGAAAGAAAGAAAATGAGGGAGAAAAAATATGAAACAGAAGCCGCTACGTGGATTTAGTAGAAGCGCAAGGCAAATTTCAAAAAAAAAAATTCTCAACAGTAGTCAACAATGTTGTTACGATTGTTGTTGTTGTTGTTATTGTTGTTATTGTTGTGTTTGCTGTTACATTAGCCAACATACTCTCATTCAGTTTAGTTCGTTAAGCAAAGAAAAACCGCAAATATCAAACGATTATCGTTATCGTTGTGGTCTTTACACTCTGTCACAGTACCTATCACAATTTTAGCTGCAAATAGTTTTTAAACAATAGAGGAATGGGGACTGGTTTTGGTAAGTTTGACGGTCAAGCAGAATAAAAAAGAAGTGTTGTCAGGATGATAAGTAGCGCTGCTGCGAATATATGTATGTTGGCAATCAATAAAAATTATATAAAAGCTCTAATTACTGCACACAAATTCTCATCGATTGTTGACAGTGTGATAAACGATTATTACCGTTAAATACATACAGATGACAAAGAAGAGCTGAGAATGAGAGCCCAAGAGAAGGATAGAAAGGGAGTGAATGAAAGAGAAAAAAGTGGTATAGTAAGTAGAAAAATGAGTTATGTATAAATATTACAAGCAATCATTTAGCTAAACTAACGAATTGCTATCTACTTTCCCTTCTTTCTTTCACGTTCCACTAAACCGAAACAAGTATTATGTGTAATAAATATTTTGCAATAATGAACTCATACGAAACCAAGTCTATGAAAGATAGAGGAAAAGGTAGTAAGTGAGAAATTTGTGGACTACCAGACGCGCGATTTAAAGAAAACAATGAAAGACACAAATAATGTGAAGCAAAGACCATGTGAAATATCATTTTCTTTAAGATTTTGATTTTAGTCAGATTCCGGCTTTGAATGCTAAATTCTCGGGAACAATTATTCCCGATAAAGTTTCGATTCAATTCCTAATTCTCTTTCACGGTGGACCAATAAATCTTACAATTGCTAGGGCAAATAAAGATTGAAGGCAAAGATCGCTTTTCACTATAGGACCATTAGTTGTACATATTTGAACCAACATTCAACGTGGATGTCAGAGGGTGCGGTTGTAAGGTGTGCTACAGAGATATAAATTGACTTCAACTTTTTTCCTTGTTCTTTACAAAGTTTTCATAAAATATTTTTGAGTGCTACAAACGAAGTAATGAAATTATTAGCCCATTCTTAAATAACGGCTAAAGTTAAAGAAAAGGAGACTTGAAGAAATTTTAAAGACTTGTGCTACGGAAATATATGCAAATTTTATGCATTGAATTGTAGAAATATATACTTTTATTGCAATGTGTACGAATGCGACCGCCCCCACACGTGAATATGATTGCTGATGATGATGTTGAAGAAGTATACCTTGAACGTCTTTTGACCAAGTGGTTGACTCATTGATTAGATCTATTTTTTGGTCTTCGAGCTCAAAACATTTACGGACAAGGTGGAGCAGAAAAACAACACCACTGGCACAATCAGAATAACAACAAAACATCGAGATCATTCATACCGTAATTGTTAAGCTGCTAAGGTTTACGCGGGCTGCTAGTTTCATTGATTGTTGCTAAAGTTTGCTTCTCCATCTTGCAAGCAATTTAATTTAATTTATACCGTGCAATCAAAGCAAGAAAACAAGCGATGCAGATTAGTTGACGATTAAACAATCAAGCCGCGATTTAAGATTCAATTTAAAGATTATCGCTAAGCAAATGCTTGCGCTTAATGAGCTACGTACACCTGAAAGATACATACAACAGCATACAACAACAACGACCACAAACAACACCAACAAACTTGATGGCTTGATGGTTCTCAAAAGGAAAGAAGGAGATATATGAGAATATGCAAGAAGATTAGGGCTTGGGCTTATAGATCAACGGTGTCTTGCTAATGGTAAGATATCTGGTTACATATGCCTGTACACCGCAAAATAACAAAAAATTAAACTAAAAAAAAAAATCGAAATGAAAATCAATTTAAATGCAAATTATGATACTTTTCATTTTCAAATAAACTATTCAAATAAACGCATTGGTATAAATGCCTGCAATGATCGAGTTCTAAGTATTCTATGTGTTCTTCATTTTTGCTTATTTTTATTAAGTGCCGCTGACACTAATCGCCCATTTCTTGATGCTTGTGCGCATATATACATATATATGTGTGTTCATGTATATGAATTATGTGCAATTACGGTTGGATTAAAGTCCTATCAGTTACATGTAAAGTCCGTGTGCGACTAAATTTCCATTCGTTTCCTTTAAAGCACTTGAATGCCAAATATTTTTGGTTTACGAAACAGAAATGTTATTAAAATGCAATATTATTGTTATATATATACATTATTTTTTTTTCTTTTTAGTTGCTCTTTGTTTAATTGCTCAGAAAAACATTTTTACCTGCAATTATTTAAAATTACTTAGAAAACAGTTTGCTGTTCGCAGTTAATCCTTAAACTGCTCAAAACAGTTCTAATGTCAATCGTTGCCCGCAACAACAAACAAGATAGTTGCTAATGGGAGTAGCGATGAGAATAGGTAAACAACGTAAATATGCCAAATATTTGATGTGAAGATTGCGTGTGAAATTTTCATTGGAACGTTACACGAAATCTAAATACACCTAAGCTAAGATAATAATGCTTGTGATTGTATTGCAGCTACTAGATTTATTTATTCTCAGGTGTGATTTGCATCTTGAACGAAAGCCGTCATGAAATTCGGTTTAAAAGCACAACATCGGTTACTTCTTCAAGTTTACTAAGACTGTCATAGCAAAGTTAACGAGATACAAGCCTATATAATCGTGTAAAATACAATGTGAAATCGGACTAAATAAGCGTTTCTCGTTACAGCTGCTAGGTAAAGCGTGAATGCTCAAATGGCAGTACACTTGTGAGGTTATTCTGATAGCAGGAATTAGCACTTGCCAACTAATCGACCAGATTGAATTTAGAAACGTTTTTTCATTTGCTTTCTTGCTAAGTTTCCTACTTCGTATCTCTGTCTCTTTTTTGCATGAAAGTTTCTAATCTGGCCCTGGGTGAATTGCAAAATCTCTGAAGACGATGAGCAATAAGTTTCAGTCGAGCAAGTTACTCAATGCCCACATAATCCTTCGCAATTCCTTATTATAGATCAGTATTTACCAAACAACTCTTGCTTGTATTTCTTGATTCACTAGTTTCCTCTCTAATTGC
>CCAG010003408.1:0-135137 GCA_001077435.1 Glossina morsitans morsitans | reverse complement strand
TCAGGGTGTTTATGATTTTCGCAGTCAATGGAAAAACCTAACGTGTCTATTTCTATGCACGAAGGCCCTATACTAGAGATAATGCGAAGTGAATGCATCCTTGATCAGCTGAAGATTGCAAATCGATTTTTTTGACGGTTACCTTCGCAAAATATCAAATAGTAAGCTGACATTTGCATATTCTTAGTTGATGCTCTCATAGATTAGGTTCGAAAACTTGATTTATAATTATTATTTACCTATCGAACTGTGCAACCTTTTAAAAGTTCTGTGTAGAAAAGGACTTAATCCGTTCATAACTATGCAAAAAACAGTATCTTACAAAATATAAAAACTACTTAATCGGAAACGCTTTAGGGAATCGTTTAAGAGGTCACTTTAAATGTAACCGAGTGAGCAACAAGCTGTACAAAATATTTTACAAACTTTATCTATTGAGATAAAATGAAGATCATTACGTGCGAACGTGAATAATATTTTTTTTTATTCTTCTTTCTTATCTTCTTCTTGTTCTTCTTATAATAGTATAATTTGCATTATACAGTGAATAGGGAGATAAAATGTATATTTTTCAATTTCTTAAACATCTTATTATTCTATTCAATATTCTTTTAAAGCGATCGTTAAAGTCGCGCAAATGAGCAAGTATTTCAACATGTCTGCGTTTTATAATTTCGCCACATTAATAGAAATACACCAGATAATAAAATGTGACTGGTTTCCGCGAGAGTACAAGCTATCCATTATGCCTTGTTCTCATTTACGTAAGCTTTCCGTACTACAGCTAAGTGGTTTTAGAAAAGTTTCACATAGTAAGCCGTACAGCCGATGACGAGATTGGCTTAATGGAAACTGTGTTATGCAGTTATAGTGCATTTACATTAACATTCAATTTTTGATTTTAACTATGTGATCAAAGCTACACGCTTTCAATTGAAAAGTTTACGGGTTTGAGAAAGAAAAAACCTTCTGCAACGCTTCGAATTAGTAATAAATTTTCAATGATTGTATTCACGGTATATAATTGTATATCGACTTAACAATATTATTTTCTATTTATCACTCCTTTTTTCTTCTATCCAATGTCAATTCCAGAAACACTTTCTGGCGACAAAAAACTCCTCATTGAGGATCTAAGAGGTGTCTTAGAAGAATTTTCTTCTTCCCCTCCTTCTCCTCTCTTTACTATGAAGTATTCCAGCATAAACTCGTTATTATCTATGATTAGTAACAGAAGAAGATCTTGGTCTTATAATTTGTTTTTCCGCGGGCATTGAAAACCAACGAAGAAAGATATCGCCATCTAAAGAATGATCATCTATTTTTGAATTTTTAAGTAATTGCAAGACAAGCATCAATCAGTACGAGTATGAGAAGCTCATTGACTTTTTTGATTTGGTTTTCTCCGTCTTGACAATTGAATATTGTAGTTTCACACATGTACCTGGCTTGATAGCTTTACCCAACAGTAACCGCTGAGACAATGTTGATGGCCTTCATAGTCAGGAACTATTTGGAAAAGGAAGCAGATCCTTTCTTCCTTCAAAGAGAAGAGGGAGTCCTTTCATTACCCCTCTTAGGCAGTCTAAGAGAAAAATTTGTCGCCAAGTGAAATATAGTAAACCTTGAGCTCTTCTTTGCCAATAATTGCGCGGTTCTTAAACAACGAACATTTAAACGTTAAAAAGTTACTTGTATATAGAGGACGGAGAAGAAGTGATGCAGCCAAACCCTCTTTGCTTTCACTAATTGAGGAACATAGTTTCGCTCCCGCTCCCTCCCCTCATAACGGCTGGGAAGAAATGTTTACGGAGTTTGATGGGTGATACGGTTCCCTCGAAAACATAGGTTCAACAGATTTTGTGAGAGGACCTATAATTTTTCGGTGAATACGCAACTAATGAACGAATCATATAACAGGTGTATGACCATCGCGCTTCGAATTAGAATTCGAAGAAATATGATTCTGATGATTCAGAATTGATCGACCCACCTAAATAATGAAAATGGTTCTATACCAGGGGCGGGCGTTGATTACGATTCCATATTTAACGTTTGTGTCACGAAGGAGAACACATACAGTAATCTGTATACATACTGTCAACGAATAACAATTAAAAACGAAAGCCTCAACAGTAGGAAAATTTAATTGTAAAAGTCATCGAAGCAAGTTTTTAAACCTTCATTTTTGAAAAAATCTGTAGAAGTTTTATAAAACGTTAAATATAATTTCCAAACTAGTACTTAAATTACATTATTGTTATTATTATTCGTAAAACTTTATTTAAATAAATAGATAGTTCACCATATGTGATGTGAGCAATCTACTACGGGTATCATTTTTATTAAGTACTCATTTAAAAGAAATTTTTATGAGTTAACAAAAAGCGTAGTTAAAGTTGTTAAAGTTTTATTTACCAATTCCCGCTTATAACAATTATGGGCCACCACCACTGTAAGTGTTAGAACGTGACTAAGAAACCAGTTAACAATGAAAAAACAAAAAATAACATAAGCAGCAAACAATTGCAATTTGTTGTTAATATAAATTAGCATACACTAAACGAATATACACAAGCGCATAAACCGTTCTAATACCAAAATAACAATAAGAAATTCAAATACTGCAATCGACAATAAAAATAACATAATACGAGGTAAAAATTACTGTAGATCTTCAGTAGAAAGCTGTAACCGGTTTCAAATAGCAGTAGCCAAGTAATGCCGTTAACTGTTAAACACTTTCGAGAACTGGGGTGCATTTAAATACCTGTGGGTTTATACGAGCGCACGGACAATTGTTCGCAGGTAATTATCTGTGTAGTTTAGTGGCTTTTACATACAGTTGTACCATAAATTCGATCCGGATATGCCCTTTACTTGTACAAACTTGACTTTCTCTCACTTTTCTTGATTTTATGTTTTTAACACGAATTTGCACAAGGTTTACATTCTTTACTTAACGTTTCGTTGCTATTTTTTTCTTTTATGTTACGGTAGCTGATGCTTCAACTAAATCTTGCCTAAGCAAGAACTTAAAGTTTGGCAGTTGTTTAATTAAAAAGCACAAAACACGCATGAAAAAAGTCTTGCCATCCACTCTAAATAGTTAACTGAACATTCTGAAAGACGTCGAGCAGTTTAGTGGATGTAGTGTACTTTACTAGTTTTGTTGTATTGAGCATAGTACAAGTTGTAAGAGCATTTGAAAGCTGCACTTAAGATTTTCAATTTGTTAAGGTCATAAAATAGGTTCCACTTGGACGGCAAAAAATAAGTTTTAGTTTTCATACTAGCGCACTAATACTACTACTACTACTGCAACTACTGCAACTACTGCTGCTAATAATACCATTGCTGTTTAGTAACTACTGGTGAAATTAAATTAATGCTGCTGCTCCGCTTACTATTCAGTTTCACGTGGTTTAGAGTAATCGTTAAACAAACAGAACACTTTTCACTATTCATTATAAAAACAACAACAAATTAGTGTAAAAAGCTCATTTGAAAACAAGTACAACACAGCAGAGTTTTGTAAATGAAAGAAACGACAACCATTGCAAACAACAAGTCTTGGAAGTTTATTGAGCATTGAATGTAAAAAGAAAAGAAAATGTTTTTAAAAGAAACATTGGTAGACATACAAACACACGCACAATACACTGCAGTATACGTGTTTCAAACATAAAGTAAACTATTTATTCAACAAAATCCTAGTCATGCACATATTCTCATGCACATACAGGCATACACGACCATAAAAAGTACGTTTTGCGAAACTAAACTCTATAGAAAAAAAATATAAAAATAAAATTATAGCCTCAACAAACTTTGCAACCGGAGAAAAGAAAGTTGTAGGATATAAAGGAAACGCATAAAAAAGATTTCTATTAAATTCTTACAGCTCACTGATAACGTAAATGAAGCGATAAATTTTATCATAGTAAAAAAGAGACAAAAATATAAAACGAGCAAACAAAATATAATGAAACGAGAACTGTAATCTGCAGGTGCGAATGTTGTATAATACCTAAGATTTCTACCCTCGATGAAAAGAAGTGACGAAAGACTCTTCGCAAAATATAGACAATGACGAAATGTTTATATTAACAAATCGATGACCGTCAGTATTAGTAACAAAGGCTTTCGGTTAACAAACTCTCAATAAATTTGGACTTCCAATGCCAGTTGAAAAGACTTTCAAATGATGTTTATTTAGTATTCATTTTCTACCAATAAATTCTATTAAGAGGAAAGCGTATGCATATGCTTAAATGCTGGAAAATAAAAATCGAAAGAGAAATCGGTGAACTTACCCCAATAATTTTCCATATATATACTTATCGTGGCATATGTTATATGTTCTAATTGTAAGTTAGTCTTTTATAGAAACTAATTACGACCATTGTTGACAACCGATATTGCCACATAGGAGAATAACCCAACTTATGCTTTACACGATAAGTACGTTCCTTAGAGAACCATACAAAAAACGTATAAAAAAATACATGCGACATATTGTAGGCTTGGAGATATGTTCCACAACTTTGAAAAATTGTGTGACATGAAAAAAACTCTAAATATTTTTCCAAAAAACCGTGCAAACACGTAATAATGAAATCCATGTTGCATATTCATAAAACGAAAACTATTCAAGTGTATGCAAAAAAAACTAAAATTAGCACAATGAGAACTAAGTCCACATCTACAACATATAAAAATTTGATTTGAAATTGAGAATAGAAATTCATTTCGCAAGCATTCATCGCTACTTGATGGCGAGCGTGCGTCTCACAGAACAGATCAAAAATGCTATTACCAATAGACGTGACAGATAGTTCTAGCACCACTGTCGGGTTTGACTCATATGAAGCATTCCAGCCCTCTATCGGCCTTTTTGCTGTTAGACAGTCTGTTATTAGCAGTTGGGCTACACAAGTGTGTACTTAAGTTTCTGTAAAACATTGCCAAAAAGTTAGAATTAAAGAAATTTTTTTTTTGGGATTCGTGCTAATTCGCGTAAAAAGGTGTATTTGTTGTTATTGGTGAACCATGTTGTTTCAAAATCGGATAAAGTAATACCTTGTAAAAAGAGTTGGCACACTTTCCGCCTTTTGTAACAGGAATACCCGGAAGCATTTCCTTGAAGTTAACATTTAATTGGTTATAATTTTTTAAAGTAATTAATATTAGAATCAGGAGAGCTATCTGCGAATTAGGTTGTTCACAATCGCTATTTAAATTTATACGAAGTGCTTAAATTCTTTTCTGAATCAATTGTAGTATGCCTGTCCCTTTAAGTTTTGGTCTGACCCTCTTCACACTTTTCGAAATATTTTGATGAAATTTGATACATTAACATACTTTGGTCATTTTTATGATCATTTCCCATATTAAGCTCACTTTTGAAAAAGGTCGTAATATAAAAGAAATTGTCGTATTTTTAGTGTCTATTAACAGTAATTGGTGGGAGAAACTATTTCGACATAGTAAATGAATATGAAAAATTTGAACTCCATTTCTTGAACCCGCTCTCATACAAAGATTTCTGCAAAATGTAACTTTCACTATATTGTGATGAAACTTGATAAGCCAAAGTGATTTGAGAAGAAGTTATTTTGATAAATTTTGACTATATATGTCTAATTATCGGAACCTCGCTGTACAAGGGCTCGATTAGAAGCAAGGTTTTTGATAGACATAAGGAATAAGTTTGGATATTTTTTGACGCAGGTAGATTAACGTTTATATTAGGCGATGCTGGACTTCCTCTATGGCTTAAAAATTCTATAGCATTAAGTTGGCTCGCATAATTTTTCTTAATAAAATTTTCGCGACAATTTCGAGAGTAAAGCGTCTAGCAATCGTTTTTAGATTTAGTTACAAGCTCTAATATTCTTCCAAATCGCATAAAATTATGATTTGCAATATCCACAATATTTATATAATAAGCGCGAGTAAATGTAATATCACTCTATTTTGTAATCAAATATTGTATGCAAGACAGCAATGAATACTAAAAGATCTATATTAAGTTGAGTGTGGTCTGGTGGTACTTCTTGTTGTCGATAAGAGGACGTTTCAAATTTCCGTTTTCTCTAATTGTCATTCTCACTTTTAATAGGATTGAATTCAAGTTCAGATTTAATCCATAGCATTCGTACACGAGAATTTCGATTCTATATCAGTGTTTATCTTAAATCTTTTATAATACTTTCATCATAGACGTAATTATAATACTTTATAGAAAGTAAAATGCGTCTTTCATGCAAACATAATAACAAAACTGATCTTTCCCCCGATATTAGGTATATATAATTTTATACATTTGTAAGTTTATATTATACTTATATAACATACATGAAAGAAATCATACGTACAGTGTAATCACTCTAGCATGCGGAGTACGTAGAAAATCCTTAAGGAATAAGTGAAATAAGAAAATAAGAAAAGGAAATAAAAAAAAGTAAATTCTTGGTAAAATATATATTTGTTTATTAATCAATGACGGGCGGTTTTAAATTTCAAATTAATATTTATTGGGATGGATTCTTTCAACTTTATTTCTGACCAGAATGCATTAAAAGTGAAATTAGAAATGAACAAAAGAAAACAAGAGACAAAGAACAACAAAAAAATGCAATCTTTGGTTAAAGTCTCTATGTGTGTACATATAGTTGCTGTTACAACGTTTATTATGTAACACCTTGAACGAATCGAAAAAGAGGGAGTTTAAAACGAAAACATTTCTTATAGGTAGAGCTATCTAAACTAAACAGGAAATCGGATGCTATACTTTGGCAGCGAGACACCTTTGCTTTTTCTGCATTCTGTACACTTCCATTACAAGCATAATCAGGCTTAGATTGTTCATCTATCAAGTATTCTTTTCGATTTTATATTTGACACCTCTGATGCCGGATTTATTATAGCAAACTATGGAATTTTTTTTGTTTGTAAAAGTAACAGAGATTATAAGTAATATTAGCAATAAATTTAAAAAGAATTTGACACTAAACTGACATATAAAATCCGACTTGCGGATATATGCCATTATAATAATGAAATGAAATGAAAATTTACATTATTTTACGCATAAAGTGTTTTCCTATTAAAAATTTTTACAGCAGAATATTTGCGTAAACGTACATACATATAATTATCAGGTATGTACAGATTTGTGTGAACATATGTTGTTAAGTTTTTTTACATTATTTGTAATAAAAATAAACAGAATAATAAATAATAGATTATATTGGAGTGATTTAAAACCACATTAACATGTGTTTAATTCCAGAAATCACTTTATTCATTAAAAAAAACAAAAAATAAAAAAATAAATAAAATGGAAAAATAATTATGTAAAATATCACTCGCATGTACAATTCAACATCACAAGGGTATCGCACTCCCTACTAAATGTTAAAATTTACTTTGTTACTCTATTCGGAGAAAACACACACACACACAAACTGAGAAGTGGTAACACGGTTCACTAAATTGATTCTAGTAAAACTCTACAGAACAAGCGTAGTCGTTCACTTTAAACAACTAGAAACAGCGTTACACTGGTAGGTACAACGTTAATAACAATGCATACTACACTACTACATTACTATACTGCTACTATGTGCACAATAAAGGCAGCCGGGTAAATGTTGAGGAAATATTCACTTTTTATATCCAACGTATAAATTCAAAGTACAAAATTTGCAATTAATGTAAAAAAATGAGTTCGTCAATCGACGACGTTATTTACCATTTAGTTGACTGATTGCACGTGGATCCCATCCATCATGTCCATCAACTCGAAATATATATGTCGAATCAAAACCTTAACTGTAGACAGATATATGGATAAAAATGTAAAAATATAGTATTGAATTAACACAAAACTTTACGGGTCTGAGGAGCAAATATATGTTTTAAATGGCCTATGTTTCGAAATACTATCGTGCTTGATGACGAATATAGAAGTAATACATAGAAGCACTAAGAGTTTAGGAGGCATTCCGTCCTTATAAACAAGAAAATATGGACAAAGCTTTGCAGCAAACTTTTTATACATGTTTGTACATTCGTTAAGTCATCTAAAAGAGTTTTTTATTATATATAGCTTGGTAAAGCAAAATTGCGAGTAACGCACCCCAATTCTTAACTGATTGACTTCCCACTTCAAGTATAACTTCGTAACAACCAGTTTTAGTGAAATAGAAATTTCTAAAAGGAAGGATCTGGAAAACAAAAATACCAATTTTTTTAAAAAGGTTTTCATTTTTCAAAAAATTCTGTGAAAAATTTACTAAAGAGTCAAAAAAGCTCTTGTTCTGACAACATCATGCGTGAGCTTAAGTAATCTGTTCGCGACTGTTATAATTTGTCCAATAGTTTCTGCTCAGTGTGGGTGGTTCGTCGTTGGTATCTACACCTGTCACGGCGATTACTAACTCACTGTTCGCGGGGTCAAATTACAGTGCGTTAGAATTTTCTTCGGTCATAGCTGTAGTGAATGCTCACTCGTAAAAGCACAACGTTTGTCGTTTGGTCACACATCCAGTAGATTAGGATCAGCAACCTTTCTATGTCTTTCTCCTTCTTCAATTCTTTCTGGCCGTCGACGTGTTACAAGTATAGAGGACATCCCCTGAGTGATTGAGCATATTAAAAAAAAAAGTGTATTTTGCATGGTAATCGTAAAATCCTCCCATTCATACTACTTGTAACCAGTCATTGCCCCGAAGATTGCTTATCTATTTGGCTTTGAGTTTAAATATGCAGTTATTGACCTTATGGAGCCTTTAGTCGACCATCGATTTACCTTTGCTCCAATGCTTACACTGCGATTACTATGTTCTTGAATTAAATTGTGAGGTGATTTTGAACCAGCCTAAACCATAGCTTTGCACGCCTTAGAATGATTAGTTCTTGAATAGAAATATTCTCTTTGCGGTATTCTCTCTCATATATTCAGCATTTTGGTTAATATATCATCCTTCATTTTAGTATGATCAGAAATTATATTGATTATAGCTTGAATTGATTCTTAACGTCATTGGGAGGCTTTCTTGGTTTGTTCTAACTGAGAGTATATGTCAATAAAATCGTTCTGCAACACGATGGTTCTGACTCCACGTTTCCTACGTGCACTGCTGCTGCATTGGTGCGGTGAGTCGGTTGGATATTATGTATGGATTTTTATACACGCTTATGGCGTTGCATGCGTAATGACTGTGGTCTCAATTGTTGATTCTGGTTGAACACATTTAATTTCCCGCCTGGACGAATTGTAGCCGTTATCAAGGTTTATCTTACTAATACGTATATGGACTGACTTGTACTTTGATGTATAGTATTGGTACTAAAAGCTGTACCAGTCGTCTTGAAAAACATATACGGTAAAGCAATTTAAAAGTACGTTAGCTAATTATGTATGATTTTAAGATTTTTTTGACAAAATTCGATCTTTGAAGTATTCATTAGGATTAAAATCTTTTTTTTTTGATTTTCTTGCGATTCTTGTTGTATTATTTTACGATCTTTTACGATCTTTTTGTTGAATAAACAGATAAATTTTTAAAATTATTATGGACGATATGTTTTCGTAGCAAACAGACAACTTTCTGAGTGATGATCGAATCTCCACCGTCTGGATTCAGTTTTTAATTTATTAACCTTGCGATAAATCAAGAGATAAAAACAATGCAATATACACTATAATATGATTAATAATGATCTGACTTATAATTTATTTAATGGCTTACATAAAATATGACGCCATTAGAAATTAAAATTAGCTCGTTTTATATATTTGTTAATAAAATTTTCTCATTACCTTTTAGTAGAAAAATACTTCGCAATTATTGGCCACATTTCGTGATATCAATAAATGATATCAAGCGCTTTATAAAGCTTAAACCGTTAAGTCTAGTTATCTCAACAATGGAACAAAGAACTGGTTAATGCGTGCGAGTGCAAATACCACAATCATAGGTTTTTTATTACTCACAATTTTATTCGTTTCTTCTCTTAAGAATTGTATTTTTTTTATTATATGTTACATAGATAAATATACGTGTAGAAACATATATATATATACGTAAATATATAAGTATCCAGTGAAGTGGTATAGGGTATTTAATGATTGGTCAACGCCCACTACCATTATTTTTCGTTATATCAGTATTTTGAAAGCGGCGGTTTCTATTTTTTTCCTGTTGAATTGAGTATACATTTAATACCCCAGTCGCGCAGCACAATAGTAGCTGTGAATAAAGAGAAATTGTGTTCGTTTTGAACCGAATTTAACAGGATATTTGACTGAAAACTGGATTGACTACCCATTTCGACAACATACGTCGTATATCATATCTTAGTTTTATGCAGTTCAGCAATAACGCCCAGATGAACGACTATAATTACTTATGTACATATGACACCTTGTTACACTAATTTTTGCATATACGTGCTTATGATGGATAGACAAGAAGAGACGCTTAAATCGACTCGGGAAATGATTCTACGACCATTGACATAATAAGAGTTTGACCTATCTTAAGTGCTTATATGAGTATTATGCACATATGCACATACAGTCTATAAGATAGTCCATTAGGTTCCATATCATAACTACTTTAGTTGTAACTGGTTTAGTGAAAACGGCCTTTCTTGACAAGTTCAATATTGAGTATTAAAAAATGGATTTTTTCTGTCTACCAATCTAATAAGACATGTCATAAGAAACAAAAATAATTAATGCAGCAAAACAAGCAAGAAATGATAGTGAGCCACAGCCCATCATTAAACACTCTACACCGCCCCGCATGATATAGTTGTTCATATAACTTCTTTTTAATGTAGGGTGTTATACGGAAATGATCGAAAGAGTTACCCGGTCCTAGCCATTTCCAATAGTGTTTATCGGTGGACCAAAACATGTTGGTGCATTGCATTTCATCAAAACAGTGAAAAATGCGACATATTGGTTAAACATAGGAACACAATCGAAGAGACTGACAGGCAGGCAAGGTGTCATCGGTATAATAGCAGGTGTCTTTTGTGTTGCATACATCGGCGTGAAGTTAACATGATATTGTAGCACAAGTGATGTAAGGTGCAATTAATGTCAATTTTTCATTTTTCTTAATTTTTTTCTTTTTTTTTTTTAATATACCCACTCATTTACGAAATATCTTCTCCCTGATAAAGGCCATAGATGTATAGATATGAGAATGTGTAGTACCCAACTGATAAGCCTTATGGCGTTACCGGCGGAGCAGTAACCTATAGTTATCACCAAGTATGGTCAAATCGTACCAAGTTTTGAACCCCACGGAAACCGTCTTGGTACTCGCGAGTCTTATTCACTCGGCTATGCGGCAACAAGACCTTAAGGCGCATTTATTTATTTTTCTTTATAGCGATAATATCTCTCTTCATTCATGATTCCATGATTTTAGCCACGAAAAGATTTCGAAAGCTCTATTCCTCTAGAAAATTATAAAGAATTCAATTTTAATTTCTGTATTTATAACTACAACTCCTGTCATTGTAGGAATGTCTTCAATGAGTAACTTACCGAAGTTGTCGAACGTTGACTATGTTTCAATCAACGTAATTAAAGCAGAGTTTTTGTTTACATGCCAATGTATATTATTGTATATATTATATTATATAGTATATATATATATATATATATATAAACCTTTTATTTCATTGAACAAATCGCCGATTTGAGGTTTTTTTTTTGCTTGGAATGAAGTTTAATCTGTAATGTATTTTCCACTTTGTTTGATGAGCCTTTGCCATCTCTCTAACAACTTGAAAATTCCACACTCGTAGAAAGTCTGATCCTCTTCGGTCAAAAACTGAGTTAAGTGAAATTTTATAGCGTCATCGTCATTGAAAGTTTTACCACGAAGGGTGTTGTCTAGGGATCGAAATGAGTGGTAATTCGATGGCGGGAGATCAGGGCTATATGATGGCTGTAACATCAATCCCCCACCCCACTAATTTTTGCCGAGTGGCCAAAGACGTGTGCGGCCTAGCATTATTCTGGTAGAAAATGACACCTTTACGATTGACCAATTCTGGTCGCTTTTCCTTGATCGCTACATTCAATTTGTCCAGTTGCCGAGAGTAGACCCCCGAATTAATGTTTTGGTTCCTTGGAAGCAGCTCAAAATACACCGGACCTTTCCAATCCCACCAAATTGACAACAAAATCTTATTTGGTTGGACATGTGCATTTGAAGTGGTATGCGATGACTCATCAGGGGTGCACCACGACCGTTTTTGATTGATATTGTTGTCAGATGAATTTCTTTCAAATCGTGTGGAACCAAATGTCCAGCTTCTGAACGAAACCGACACGATTTAAATGCTTCTCAATGTCTAGATGTGAAACATTCAACTTCTCTGCAATCTCCCGTTTAGTTACGTGACGATACGCTTCAATGATGGTTCTGATTTCTACCTCACTAAGCTCAACTGGTCGACCTGAACGTTGGTCATCTTTAAGAGAAAAATCTTCAGAACGGAATTTTTCAAACCAATCTCGACACTGCTGTTCTTTAAGGGCTCCACTACGACACACATCACGTAGCTTTTTGGCGGCTTGCACTGCGTTCTTTTCTTAACGGAGGTAATAAAGCAAAACATAACGAAAATGTTCATTTTTGCACTCTATATTAACATTGAGGTACGCAATGAACTTGTGAAGCTGGGTAAGGATGACAGCTAACACATATAAGAAGAAGAAGATCATAACATTTACGGACATCACAAAAATGGGAGTGAGAGACATCTATAACTGAAATCGGCAATTACTTAGTTGCTAACCTAATACATAGAAGATATTTGGCTTTTATTCCATTTCCTTTCTTTTTATATATTGAAATGAATATAAAATTAATGTTTATATAATTAAATGTTAATTTTTTGCAAATGAATAAATCCAAAAACAAATGGAAAAAAAAAAAATACCGATATACTTATAAAATAATTATTTAAAATTAAATACGTTCACAAACTCTACATAACGGAGGTGTACGAGTGGAAAATTAACATTTTTTAGCTCAGTGCATGACTTCAATGAAATGTTAGCAATAAAACTAACGACAATTACAAATTCGCAAAAAGCCAAAAATATTTTACAAAAATGTTGCTATGAATATATGTATCGATAACGCTGTAGGTATTAAAAACGTACTGATGTTTAACTCCTCCGGTAAATAGAGCTTTTAGCTGATATTTGATATATTACTCCTGTATTGCCGTTCGTTTGTGTGTATAAGTGTGCACATTAAAACCTTCCATTAAACATACATGCAATGAAATTTTATAGAATTTTGATGTCAAATATTAATTTATGTTTTTGAAAATCTTAGCAAAGAATTTCAGCCTTTAAGGCAAAACTGACAAAATTGTTTTTGTGTTGCATTATCTAATGTTAAGGAATTTATTGAAAAATTATTCCAAATATTTATTCATTTAATGGTTAAATTAAATAATTTCAATTAATCGTAATATATATATATATATATATCTTTGTCTCTCTCTCTCTCTCTCTCTCTATCTATCTCTCTCTCTCTCTTTCATTTTGTTATTCTTTATATTTTCTCTTTTGTAATTTTCAATAACACATAATTTAAATAGTTTTGTTTATTTTATAAATTTGTAATTTAATTTTAAACCAATACTAATTCATATGTTTATCATAAACCACAGCATCACAATAAGGATGAAAATGAAATCCATTCCCATTTACAAAACCAAATAGGTTTGCATCGGTTGTGGGCCGCAATTTTCATTTTTGGCATTTATTGCAATGATAACTGTCATGCACGTTATAAAGGGTAAGAAGATCTATGTATGTAATAGCGATACTGTTTCTCAAAAGGTGTCAATGGTGAAATTTTATAAATAATTAATTTAATTACGTTCTCGTTGTTATTATTGTAATTGCCAGTATTTAATGCCAAGTAGGAAATTCAGAGGCTTTAGAAAATCACATAACAGATACACACATATACATATATATATATATATGTCAATCGTTATTTAAGCGGCAATGTAAGCCGTAAGGGAAGCTATTGCTTTCGCTCTTTTTGTGTACGAAACCAATCTCTGCATTAAATGTTTTGTTTGAAATTCAATCTCTAGGATTTTAGCCCTTCCGGACACCGAGATGGCAAACACCAACTAATAGGGTAGTGGACATTCCGAGATATTTCATAGCATAGTAAAAATTGACTGTTACGGCCAATTCCAAAGGATCAAGGTCGCTTAAACCCGTTAACGTGACCTTGCGGGCAACCACAACGATCAAATTTCTCGTATAGCTGGAAATTAACGAAAAAATACAAATTATCACCTAAGAAAATATTGCCCAGTAAAATAATATCGATAATAGATGAGCTTAATCAGTCTTCTCGTAAAATGAACCACAAATTGGTGGCAAAGATGCCCAGCTCCTGAAAACTGCTCGAGATTTTCAGCGTTACGTACATCGGCAACATTCCCCTTTTTCCTTCAACTATCGTATGTTAATTGTAGCAATTGTTAACTGTTCATCTACCGCATATCATTTAAATGATCACTCAATTGATATTTAAAAGTATCGTCTGCCGTTGTTATCGGTTACGCGTCGTAAAAGAAAACAATGCGAATTCTTGCTATAGTTTTTTAGATTTTTTTATCAATTTTGGTCTTCTGAAAGTACAATCATAAGAAAACGCGCCGCTGCCAATTTTATTCTTAAATCGGGTCGTATAGCTGTTACTTCCTATCTTGTGACTCGTACTGTTTCTGAGCTGTTGCTCCGAATGCAGCTATTAATTCAATTGAAATTTTGATAACAGTTTTCACTGAATATAAATATTCTCACCGTGTATACACTGTATGGTGGTTTGATGTGTTGAAGCATCTCGACAAGCTAGAACGCTATAGAAAAATAAAGTAAGCACAAAGAAAAATTGAAAGATCGCGATTTGGGCTGAATTAGAAAGGATTTACTTTTATTTCTGTTCTTCAGAAAATCATCTCACAATTACTTTTGGTTTTTTTTAAATATGAAATTCGAAGTAAAAGCTTGAAGCTTAAGGCAAATATTTTATCTGAAGCAGACTTGAAAACGATTACATTCTAGCTAAAGACAAGCCCCTGGTAAATGCGTTGGACAAACGGAAAATAATGGAAAAGAATTATTTTTTCGTTTACACCTAACAAACTGTACCATCGATCTGAAATCTCACGCGTATTAAGATTAAATTATCTGCATGAATTTCTAACGACTATGGAAAAACGAATGAAAATATAAATTCATTAGGCGACGAATGACTAGCTTCTATAAATCGTATTTGCCGTTTCGAAAGACGGAGACTTTTGAATAGTGATATGCATGCATACCTTCCTATTTCTTTCTCTTTCCTTTCTTTTCTCTGGCGATTATCGTATTACACGAATAGAGCAGAAATCATATCTACATCAAATGCGAAAGCAAGATATTTCGAATCATTTTAATGGGTTTTCTTGTTTTTAATCTAAATAAGAAAAAAAGAAATACAAAAAAAAAGGAGCAAAAGCAAAAAACCGTCTTGCCAGTCCGTTACTTTCATTTCATTTTACTCATTTACTCATTTTTGTTTTTTTTTTTTAAATTAAAATTATTGTATATTTATTAGAGCTCTTCAATAACTGTCTTGAAAGATCTTTGGTATAAAAAGAGTAGAACTACACGTTGTTCTTAGTAGTCAGTGTCAAAAGAGATAATATTCGAAGGTCGAATGCCTAAATAATTAGCAAGTTCACCCCACAAGACTTTAAAGTGAACCAGTATAAATCAGAATTTTACTGGTTAAGTAAATTGATCATAATGGCATCGACATGGTTCATCTAGCATTTCAATGCGGTGGTCATTAAGATGTTTCCAAATGTGAATAACAATTCTCAAGATATTTCAACTTATTTAATAAGAAGAATTTATTTATTTTTATTTTTCATTTAACGCATTTTATAATTAAATTTTCCTTCTGGGTATTAACTCGTATATAAATATATATTTATTTACAATTTTATCGGCATGTGTTTGTGCATTTGTAGATATTTAAAAATTTAATTTGCATTGTGTGGTTAAGACCTACAAACTAAACACTCAATAAATGAACTTAAACAGTATAAAATATTATAAATAATAATATGCGTAAATATAATTCTAAAATCAATAAACATTAAATTGAAATTTGTATTTATGGTTTCCATACATATATGACCATATACTGGCAAAGACGGACACATGCACTTGCACTTGTGCTTGTATATAGATTTCAAAAGCATGTTATTTATACAGACACTTTAAAATATTTAAATAATAATTATAATTTAGTTAATTGTGTATATATGGATATATATATAAACAGAGCCAAACACGCATGTACATATGCATACTTTAAAAATTCGTACACCAGGATAATGCGTTTTCCCGCAACACTTCGATAGATATTTAAATCATAAAAAATCCTAAAAATAATTATAAAAATTTATGCAAAATTCATTTAATTTTCAAATTAAAATTATTTCAACATAAAAAGGCGCATTTTCTTCCCCCCTAGGGGTTGGTAGTAATTATTAAGTAGCCTTAGTATTATATTCCATAAATTTAGTCTTCAAAACAGCATATCCCAGGGATACGAATTTCCTAAAACTTTACTGTAGGGTTTATGAAAATTTTTGCTTATTATACGTACATATTTTCACAATTACCAAAACTGAAAAATAGTTCTGAATTTCAGCAATCATAGCACAAAAAAATTTGTGTAATTTTAAAGAAAAAAAGGTCTAGTAAGCAATTTTTGGCCGAATGTGTAAGCGATAAAAAAATTCTCAACAAAAAGAATTGATATATCATGACAGTGTTGATTGTTTTTATTGCTTTTATGTCCGAAATTGTCAATCCTTAGCATATATCGCACTATGAATGCGTACAAGCTTTTTTAAAACTTTCATCCATCCATATTCCGTTACCACGAACGAAAATCAAATGTTGAAGTTTGACTGTTTTCATCATATTCTGCCTTATAATTGATTAATTGTTTTTTATATATTGTTTGGAGTTAGTTTCTTGTTAAAAGTCATGCTCAGGGCTTTCCAGTAGTCCGTTCCAAGGAATCTATTCGGTATTAACGGAATCTTCGTATTTTTGTGCTAAATAAAATATATTAGCGGAATTCAAGAAGAATTATTTGCGAAATTACTTCGTAAGGAAAGAAAAAAACCAACACGTATTGAGTGGGCAGCCTCGTTTTTTTTTACTGAGGAAATATGATACGCGTGTGACTGTGTTGCGAAAATGAAGCTGTTAGGTGTGTGATCTATTAAGTTTTAGTGGTTCGGCAGGCAGTTAATTATTTTGTTTTCTCTCCTTTATCGTCTTATTTTATTTATCTATTTATTCTTTTTTTTTCTTTATTTATTTATTTTTTCCTTTTTATCTATTTATTTATCAATTTATTTTTTTTTTGCATCACTTTTTTTACTTTTTTTTATTTATTTATATATTTTTATTATTATTATCATTACTATTATGTTTTTATTTTTTACTTCTCTTTTTTTTGATACAGCGTATATTTTTATTTCTTTTTCGGGGTGGTATCTGCATGCGGCGCGTCACTGCACTCCCGGTGCTTACTCTATTCAATTGCTGCCAGTTTTGGTACTATCTAGTCGTATCATTGCACCCTTGATGCTACGCTAGGAGCGGTTTGATGGGTTCTTCTGATTGATTGTTTACGTTGTAACGAAGGTCGGCTTGTTTGTGGAATATTTTAACTTCGCTCACATGCATTCTCAGTTCGATTTTCCCGTCCAGGCTCTGTATCGTCGAGACAACTAGGGACTTGAATCCACTTACTATATATGGACCATTGTATTTCGGTGGCAGCTTTGCGGCAAAGCTCTCTAATGCGTTTGATAGGCGGTGTGTTTTTATAAGTACTTGTTATCCTACTTCTGCCCTCCATTCACGTCTCCTCAAATTATAGTATCTCGCCTGAGTCTGGCTTGCTTGCCGCATGTTTTCTCGTGTTAATGCAAACACTTCTTTTAATTCTTTCGTTTTTTGTTCCGTAGTCTTTCCGTTACCACTTAATAATATTCCTTCATCGAAGAATGCATTTAGAAGTCGGGATTCTCTACCGAAGTTTAAGAAGGCGGCAATATAAGCGGTTGCGTCAGAGGTGACCGTGTTCATAGCTAGCGTTTTTTCGGGGAGTAGCGTATCCCAACGCCGCTGATTACTAGTCGTGGATTGTGCTATAATCGTTTTCAGGATTCGGTTAACCCGCTCCGCCGGATTTTCGTGTGGGCACTAAGGCGCCGAGAATTGTTGTCGCATACCCAATTCTGGAAGAAAACATTTAAATTGGCGACCCACAAATTTATGCCTTGATTAAAGCTGCGGTCGTGGAACAATTTCCGTCCACTTGGTAGACCGATAGATCTAATGCCATGTTGTGTTAGGTTGTTGAACTGGAAAGAGCTCCAATGAAATCTGCAATCCTAGTGCATCATGGTTCGTTCGGTAGGTCAACTAGCATTTTTCCTGCCGGTCTATGTTGACTCACCTTATATAACTGGCACGATTTACACCCTCGCAAATATCTTGCTATTTGGCGGAACATTACTGGCCAGTAGTATAGCCAAGCAATGCGTCTCGTAGGTTTCCGTATACCCATTTGATCAGCAGTAGGCTCATCGTGATTTTCATGAAGGACACGTGCCATATCTTATTTTGCAACGCACAATTTCCATGGACTTTCGTCTTCTTCGCCTTGTTGTGGTGGGATAAAACTCTTCAACTCTCATTGTAAGAGAACAGCCGTAGTTCTAATGGCTAGTGGGCAACTCTTCCCGTGCAGTTTTCTTTAGCATTAAGCCATTTTAAAGCCTGATGGTCAGTTATTACTTTAAAATGATACCCTACTAGATATAGCCTCAAACTGCGAACCGCCCAGACAATGGCTGGACACTCTTTCTCCATTACGAAGTAGTTAGCCTCGGCTCCGCGTAGTCTTCGGCTTGCATAAGCTATTACACATTCTGTTCCATTTTGAATTTGAGTCAATAGAGCCCCCAAGCCTACGTTACTAGCATGAGTTTGTGCTATAAATTGTTCATTAAAATCAGGACACGCGAGAACTGGTACCTCCGTCAAACAGCATTTTAATTAATCAAGGGATTTCTGCTTCTCTCAGTCCCAGTTCCAACGGCTTTTCTTTTTTAATAGGGCATTTAATGGGCTTGTGATATCTGTATACTCTGAGATAAACCTTCGATACCAGGAGGGTATACTTAGGCAGCGTCTCAATTCTCTGATATTGTTCGCCGGTTTGATATCTTTGATGACTGCTACTTTATCAGGATCGGTGCTAATTCCATCTCCGTCACTAGATGTCCTAGGTACTCCAATTTTTTTTTGAGATGCTGGGGATTTTCCCGGATAGTCTTACGCAAAGACGAATGGTTCTAATTCGGGGCCGATGACTCTGTGCAAAGCTCTTTGGAACATTACTGGCACCGAATGTGATCCGAAAGGCATAACGCTCCACTAGCCAAAGCGGGCCCCGGTACAGTGAAAGGCGTATCTTTCTTACTATGGTGGTACATAGGGATCTGCCAATATCCATTTTTTAAATCGATAGTGCTGATACATTTTGCTTCGCGCAATTTCTCCAGGATATGTTCTATTTTGGGTTACGAGCCTCCACTCTCCATTTCTTTTCGATACTAGCACTAGGGATGCACTATAGGAGCTGACCGATGATTCAATGCACCCGTTTTGGATCAGCTGGTCCATTTCTCGATTGATGATCTCCTGCATAGCTGCATTTTTAGGGTGGTGTCGAAGTTTTATTGGCATGTTGTTCTTCATTCTTATGTGGTGACTTGTTACATTGGTTATACTGCGCATACTATTAAAAGCCGCAAACTCTGTTTGTAAGAACTTTCCGACGTCAGAGGCCGATTCTTGCTCCGTGTCTGAGCTTTTGCCAAAGTGATCCTTAATATTTTTTGGACACGTGTTTGAAGTTAAGGCTGACCTGGAGGGGGAAAACTTCTCTTGGAACTCCCTGGGTTTGAACTATGATTTGCTGTTCTTTTTGGGGATCTACGCGGGTGGAAAGCGCGTTGTCTCTTCTTTTCGTTGAAGCTTGTCTAATGAAAATGTCGTGTTTGGTTTCAACCTCGGAGCTTGCAGCTGGACATCTCACACTAGTGATGTCATGAGCTGGGTTGGTTATGATAACGAACGGCTTTCCTGACCATTAATCTTCGACTCGTTGTGCGCTGTTGCTAAATTGTATTGCCCTTTCCCCGATAACTAATGCCTGCGGTTTGATCACGAAATCGAGTTTTCGAGTGAGTTTCCCCTACGTAGCCAGTGGTAACAAGTTCGCGATGACTGTACTGTAATGTCCCGTCGGCCATACGGGTTGTCGTGCTTATGTTGGGTACCTCTGACACGAATGGTATACAATATTATAGACTACACTTGATTATCGTTCTAGTTGCTCCAGTATCAATCACACCTTTAATCAATAGCCCGCCAATGGTTACGTTGGCTACTACGGATGACCTTTCGACGCGCAGCTCCGGGGATTCGTGATGCTCGGGGGTACGCTCGTAGATGCCTGAGTTATCATCCATGACCATGCCTCTAAATTGAAGTCTCCCCTGCCCATTGACGCGACAGCAATCGTTTGTTAGAACGGCTCTGCGTCCGCAGTCCCAGCAGAATAATATTCGCGGATGACAGACATTCAGGTTACGTAAGGCTTGGTTCCATCGCGGCATTCGGCCGGTAGTGGTCGGCTCCGTATTGCTCTGGAGGGATAGCTTCTGCCAAAGAAATCATATCGGACAAATTAACGCATTCAGTTTGGCCAATAAATAATTGATACTCTCGTCGACTATTCCGATAAATTTTCTGTTGCATCGTGTATAACGTGTGACGGATTAGGTTTTGCGTCCGCAATGCATAAGCTTTACACGCTTCACCCTGCTCTTGATATGTCTGGTTAATTTGGTCATCCAAAAGTAGCGAGAGTGCAGGAAAAACTTCATCAAATTCTTTTTAAATTTCTGCAAACAGTCCAGGGTCGGCAATTGTTTGTACACCTCATTAGGGCTTGCCAGTAACTAAATCGATCATGATTTTTGACATTAATGTCAGTGGTATATCGCATGTCTCGAAGAGATCCTCGATCCGCTCTACGAATTCCAGTGGCGTGTATCTCCACCATACTTAATTAGCCACTTGCCCACTCGATCTATAGCACTACTGCTCGACATTAACTCTTGGGTTTCGCGTCTGGGACTATTAGCTCGAGATCTGGTTTTATCAACTGTTAACGTTATGCGTGACGTATATTTGGTTTCTAGCTCTTCCAGACGTTCAATTGTCTCTTTACTCTGATTGCTAGTGCTTGCTAGTACTCGCAGCGCCTTCCGCAACTCCTCTACTGAGCTCGTCTTTCTTAAGATTATGGATCCACGATGTGCGCACCATGTTGGTTTTTCCTGTTTCTTTACCTATATTAAATCAACGATGTATACGCTTTGCCTTGATACGTTTTTTTCTTCTTTTTCTTCTTCCTATTTATCTGAAGGTCGTTGCTCGGATGCCACTTGTAACGGGGTAATTTATAGCTGGGGTTTCGCTCAGGACTTTCCAGCAGTCCGTTCCAAGAAATTTATTCGGTTTTAACGGAATCTTCGTATTTTTGTGCTAAATAAAATATATTAGCGGAATTCAAGAAGAATTATTTGCGAAATTACTTCGTAAGGAAAGAAAAAAACCAACACGTATTGAGTGGGCAGCCTCGTTTTTTTTTACTGAGGAAATATGATCCGCGTGTGACTGTGTTGCGAAAATGAAGCTGTTAGGTATGTGACCCATTAAGTTTTAAAATCTAAAGGAAAGATCGTTGTTTGCGCGCTGCTTTTATAGCTGTTGGCTGGCACAGCAATGTGTTGATATCTAAAGCTTTCACCACGAGGTGTGTTTACTTACTCTACCACTTACATGGTTATGTTTACCTGAAAGAATGACTTACGGAAAGTTATATTAGTATGTATGTAAAGCTGCAAAACGAGGTCATGCAGGGTTGCATTACAATTTTGAGTGAAGATAACAAGACTAGACGTTTAAATATAGGAACTTAAAGTATAATGAGCTTAACTAAATTTACATATAGGTTAGTTACTTTTTATTTATTTTCAAGCGTACGAAAACTTAAGTTTTTCACATACAGAAACCAAAAGTATGTCGTAAGGCGTGGCCCATCAAAGAGTCACTTTTTTCAATGATATGGTATTGCGCGCGGGCGTCGTTTCTCGTATTTCTCTAAAGATCTTTGGCGATTAAAAAATATTAAAATGACAATCAGAATTAACGATTTCATGACAGATCCCACTTGTGTATGATATGGCGGTCAATTAATCCATGAAAGCGGCTGACACCGTCGACATACGGTTAGGACAGGCATCAGGCAACGCAGAAGATGAGACACAAGTTAGAGAACAATGGGTATTCGTGGCGGAATAGGGTTCACTCGCGCCGTCAACAAAGCTGCTAAACTATAGTGCGGGTGCGTTATTCCGAAAGGGTTAAGAACACTTTTGCGATATGTAAACGCTTTTTGAATAAAAACTTGAGATTCTTCATACATCGCTAAGAAAGAGTTGCAATTTTGAAATAAATCACTTAGATAGTTCATCGAGATCGACGAATGCAGAGACGCGACAAACGATTTGTGCTGACTTTTTAGTTGTTCACAATTAATCCTTATCAGCAAAAGTATTGCTGGCGTTATTATAATTGCTAAAGTAATGATATATTCTGCTTCTGTATGTTCTTCAATCACTAAAAGGGGATATAAAATCATCTCTGTACCGATGTAGATTGAATTACTTTTTTTTAATCGAAATGAGATCTTCAAAGCAGTGCAAGTAGCTACTTAGTAGCTAGAGTAGCTAGTTATAATACAACTTCCTAAATAGGTATTTCGTATTATGTACTCGATACATTCGATTTTACGATCGAAAAGTCAGATCGCACTTTCGTTTAGTTCCTCTGCCTCCTAAATTCACATTTCAAATAATTGTATATTTTGAGGGGATTTATGTATTAACCCGCACTTTGTTAAATGCAAGTTTTAACGCAATTTGGGGAACTACAAACACAATGGCTTACATAATAGTTACTGCTACGAAAAAGAAGAGTTTGTTGGTTATACACTCTTTGATCAGGTTTCGGGTTACAGATTAGCTCGGTTTACTGTTTTTTTTTTTTTGCAGGCTTTTAATTTTCAAATAACTTAATTCCTCAGCCTTTTTTATATGACGGACACTAGCAATTATCTTCACATTGCGGTGTTGGTAGTTTTCATTGCTTTGCCTTCTTCCCTTTTTTACTTTATGTTGCTTTGTATATTTTATTTATTTATTTTTTTCAAGTTTTTATTTTCGTTTTTGCTAAGCAGATTACCTTTAATTTTCGTTGTGTTTTGTAATTTATTGGTGTTGTTGGTTAATTGTAATCAACAAACAACATGAGAATGACATACTATAAAATTCAAGTCGAGACTTTTCAACATTTATACACTTTTATTTTGTGTGGCTGTCATTGCAAATTGCAAAAGTTACCTCGCGCAATATGCACTGAAATGGTATGGTATGGCACTGTATACCGTACGTTACGACACATGACGTCGTACTATTATCCGGCGTGCTGTATGGCGGAGCGGCCCAAAAAAGATAATGTAACTAACTTTTCTACAATAACAAAACACAAACGAAAGCAACGAAACGGAAAGAGAATAACAAATACTTTTTACAAACTTTGGCATTAAGTAACTCCAATTAAAGCATTTGTCGCTTGTTGTTTATTTAAGCAACTTTGTGCTGATATATGTATACACAATTGTGCAACAATATTTTTTATGTTAGCACAACAGAGAGTTGTTTGTGTGTGTATGTGTGTGCGTGTTTATGCGTATGTATGTATGTGTATGTGCATGCGCGTCTAGCTATATCTTTTTTTCATTTGTCTATATATATATATATATATATATATATATATGTTCGCACCTTTGTATAAAGCAACAACTAATTAAAGGTAGTCGTGTTCAATTCTACCGTGTTCTTGTTCTTGTTGCTGTATGATGCCTGACTGTGTTCATTTTCTCTGTCTTTCTTTCGCTCGTTGTGTACATTTAGTTGTACTCTTTAAAGCTCAAGTTCACCGTTTGTTCATGTTTACTTTGCATGAGTAAAAACAAAGGAAAAAAAAGGAAAATTTGCATTTTTAGCAGTTTTTAGTAAATTCTTAACACAAAACTTGTATTCAAAATTGCCAGCAAAAGCAGTACTCGAAGCCGCAGCAACAGCAAAAAAAACAGCAGCAGCAAAAGCAGCAGAAACAGCAGCCGCGTTGATTACAAAACCGAAAGGTGTACGTATTTTGTAAGAAATTAAAACTGCCATGTGTGTCTGTTATATGCAGATTTCCTTCTGCCTTTTATGCAGTTTTCGCCATAAGTAAAAGTTTATCTGTTTGGAAGGCGCATACGTAACCAATGTTGTCTGCTGCTTGTATTCTAATGGATTGCGTGCATAGTAGAAAATAACTAATGGATTTAAATGTATAACAAAATGCATGACAAAGCATTAAGTTATAGTAATGGCTTCTCTTGCTACTATTGTGTGAAACTTTTTATATATCAAAGAATATTAAAAAACCAAAAAAAAAGGGAAAATTAAATAAATAAAGAAAGTTTACGCTTGTGTCCCTTTCCATACCTTAGCACTTTCAGCTTATTAGACGGTGAGTAGAAATATGCTTTAAAGGTATACAGGTAACAGAATTTCAATGATTCAAAATAAATAACATTTGGTTAACATGCACAGATATGTGCATCCTTTTTTGTTTGTAAAACGAAAAAAAAATATAGTCGACGACAGAATTTTTGCATCAAATGCAACATAAGCTTACAGCTGGCACAGAACCGTTTGCCAAAAAATTTATTTATTTCTTATATTGATGATATATCTATCTATTTGTATCTATATATAGATCTATGTCAGTTTATTGGCTTATATGATAAATATTGCATAATATTCTGTTGCGTACGAATAACAAATAAGCAAGTGCATCAAGCTCAAAAGGATTCGAAGCAAAATGCATAAAGTCCATTACACAACGTAGAATATTATACAATATCCGCAATATGAAATATTTAGAGAGAAGTTACGGCAAGTTGGAACTTATTACAATCTTGGTGGTCTCTTGTCTTGGACTATACCGGCAGATTTATTGATATCTTGTGACTAAGTTGGTTTCTAATGTTCCTTGGCCTAGCATACTCCACTTGTAGCCAACAAGTTGACATCACATACACAAAAGCTTCGGCTAATAGCGACGAATGAGTTTCCGAAATAGTACTCTCTACAGGGGAAATAAAATGCGGTACTTAATAATGTTTAATTCCATTGCCATTGTCCTAGTTGCAGATTGCGATCTAATCTTTGATAAACTATATATCATCTTTAGCTATCAAAAATTTGGATAGGCCATCACTTACGACTTTTTTAAAACGTGTTTACATTACACTCTGCTCCGGGATAAACACTCATTACTATAATCTCTTTTAATTGATCGATTGAGGCGTTTTGCTAGATGTTACATTATATTTTACTAACACCTGTGTTCTGGCTCTATGACCGACCACTAATCATAAGAGCTTGTAATTGCTTTATGATATTTCTTAAGACCAATTTTATTTGGCAGAAGATATTTCTTAACAACTGATGTGAAATTAATCTATCATACGCAACCCACTGAGATGTCGTTCATTAGAAGATGGGCTAACTTCATGCTGATTCATGTCATCGAAAATTAGTAGAGGCATTTTAAATTTGTAAAGACAAATTAAACGTGAAACGTGAAACGTGAATAAAATGGGAAGATGTCCTATGCTTCTACACTTTCGTTCGTGACCGAATATTTTATGCTCATCACCGTCGTCCTAAAAATAACTATAAAAGAAAGGAGAACTAAATTTTCGTACTCTATAATATCGGATTAACATGCTGAAGTTTATGAAAACCAAGCAAAAAATACGGAAAGCAAAGATGTTAACCATTTTTGTTGCAACAGCGTGTGAGTCTTGTAGACGTGTTTCGATTTTTTTCTCAAATTTATAGGAGATGCCTCCATTTTTGCAAACGGGTGAATGTTTACCACAGATACTACATAGTTGGATAGATAGACTGATAGACAGACGAACAAACGCACACCCTTAGGTGCATTCTCAAATTTGAAATTCGCGGAGAATTTATGTAATTTAAGAGGGTTTTGAAGCTTGCTTCTAAGCGTTATAGAGGTATTAAAATAATGAAATTTTAATACGCTATAATATTGAGTAGGCGCGGTCAATTTTTTTCATATTTATACAGGTGCTACAGGATTGACCAAAGAATACGCGTCCAAATTTTTCTACATTTGTCTGCTATAGTTTATGAGTAATGAGCAAAGAACAAATTGGTTGATTGTATACGTGTAGCTGGGGAAAGAATACTGTCATCACCTTCAACTTCGGGCATATGTATAAAAATGCTAAACTAATTATGAAAAAAAAAATTCATCCGGAAACCTAAGAATTTCGTAAAATGCATGTGTGTTAAAGTACAATAACATAGTTTGCCGCAGATGGAGTTCAACCCGGCCTTTCTGTGCAAGTGCCGGACATACCCCTGTAACAAATGAATTACAATAATCTTATTTTAAATTTGATGTAAAGAATGGTGAATAATCGAAACGACCTGCTACGTGGGCGCCATCTGTAGTGGTGTAGGATGGTTGACGTTAGTAAAGGTTGCGTCGGGTTCGAAACCCGACGACGAAGTTTTGGTTTACTGGCTATTTGAAATAATGTCATTCGTTCATTTCTTTTTCTCTCACAAAAAAATTTAAATAGGAAGGGCCGTAAAAGGAATCGAACTTTAAAAATATATATATGATATACCGTACAAAAAAACGTGTTAAACAAAACCTTTGCAATGCCAACAGTTGTGTTCAAAGCGGATAAGACAATTGTGTGACATATTTCGAGCCGGGCCGCTGATTCATAAAATTTTCATTCCTTTACTTCGACTTTTCAACTGCATCTCAAAAATACCACTGACCCATTTTGACAATTAGCCCACTTTTCTAATAAATTAACATTTGTCAGTTCTCGAGCAATTTCATCTGAGACAATGTTTTTAAAAAAAGAAAAGGCCAGCTTTAATGTTTGTTAGATTTTCAATTTTGTTTGTTGTTCCAGGTGCGGAAGTTGGTCATCTAGCTGTGTGGGAGGGGAGGCTAAATAACAAAAAGATTGTTTTGCGTAAGCTGCTATCCCCATGTCCCCATTTAATTTTAAAAAATTAGAAAAAAAATATTTTCATGTATTTCAAAAGGGAGTCTAACTGTTTTAAAACGGTATCTACCTAACTGACTGTTTTAAAAAATAATAATTATGGAAAAGTGCGTTCGTATACAAGCTTAGGTTAAGAATTGTCAAAACGGTAGTAAGTCACCTTAAAATATAAATACAAATAAAGAACTTCTCTCCTTGCTTAGCTACCAAACGTGCAGCATTACAATAATGATTTTGACGAGTGTTTAAATGAAAAGGTTCATCTTTCAATTAAAAAAATAAAACGTGCTCGGCTATTTGAAAATAGCGTTTGTCCATCCATTCAAACCATCCCACATACTCCTCTTTGGAGTATTGTTTAATATATAATGTACAAAATTCGGATGAAAGATATGAAAATTGTTAAGGTTATGCTCTGTAACGTTTTTGAAACATAGCGTTTTGAGAAAAGTGGTTTGGAATTTTCCAATTTGTTGTTCAAAATTTTTTTTTTCAATATTATAACATTTTTTTACCCATTGTCGAAGGACGCAATGCTCAGAAGAAAGTTTCAGAGAGCCCGCAAAGTACATATGTTCTCGATCAGCATCAAATTCTGAATCGATTCAAGTCTGTCTTGTCTGCGTAATGTCTTTTGAAAACATTCTCCTGGACGCAAACAAATGCTGTCGGCTTGAACTTTGTCAGAAAAATGGCAGGTTCTTGCACGCAGGTTGATATTGAAAATGGGCCAAACCGTTCGAAGGATACGCTTACAGTAACATGTAATATGAGAACTCTTTTCTGTTCCAAGAGGAATAAGAGATTGTTTTTTTTTTAAATCTTCTGGACTGGTCCGTTGAAACTCTCTTGATTAGTCCGACGTTGCCTTTCGCACATATATTGCTTATACATCCTTTTACAAGCAAGTTACGTGCGCCTAAATTCATCGCGGCGCTTTTCCATCAATCCCCTTTTCTGCAAAATGTTCTGGGAATTACTATTAATCTTTTGGACAATCGCCAGTTGCATGAGGCAGCTGAAGCATCATAAATGTGGGTGTGTGTGTGGGATTTTTGCAATAATATTTTAAAGCTCTTTAAACTGATGACTGACTCAGTAGTATCAAATAATCGCTTCCTACATCGTTCTGAAATGATCTATGAAATAAAAAATATACATACAAATGATAAAAATAAAGAGAATATACTGCTTTTACTCCAGCAATAAAGCGACAGAAAAGTTTTATGAATTTCATGTGGTTCGAAATCCTTCATAACAGTCCATAGCAAGATGTTGAGAAATCTAAAAAATGCTTTGAAAAATGGATCTTTAAGTTGGAACGGATCACTCTTGTGCATTGAATTTTTAATGCAAACTCCTTATTAGCTGAATTTTAGCTTTCTAAAGTTGCCTTTGACAGACTCAGGGCGTTATCCAAAAAAAAACTTATGAATGCATTTAAATTTATTATGCACATTTACGCACACAGTCAAATATGCGTTCGCACATTCGCACGCAGCGTAATTAAATCAAAAAAGCTTCCTAACATCCCGTATCATTGAAAAGTACGAAGAATCCATTTCTTCAAATCCTTTTGCAATGCCATTTACACAGAAATATAAAAAATTGCTAAAATATTAGCGCAAAAGTGCTTCAAATAGTCTGGAGATTAAGTTTTTCACTATAACAGAAACTGTGAATATGTGTAAGCATATCAACAATCGAAATGCCCTGAGATATGAACATAAGGTCGCCTTTAATAGCTTCACAAAATTATTCGTGAAGTACACGAAATACTTGAACACTCTTTAGAAAGTGCTTGATTTCCGTCTTGCGTTGTGCCGTCTAGTTTTGTATACTCATTAGAAGCCTTAAGTATTTCCATTAATTTGAGAATTACATTACTGGCGCTTCTGGGAAAGTGTCCATGATCTGGTATGGTAACGTGTACGTATGTTTGTGTCAGTTATTCTAAACTGTCAGATTTGACATTTAGCGACGACAATGAGTGCAGTCGTTATATAAATGTTTGTCTAGCACTACAAGAATGCAAGCAACACTTACGTATACTTTAACAAAATGAACACAGATTAGTCAAGATTTCTGCTGAACGCTTGTTTTTTCTTTTTTTTTTATATACGCAAAACAACTTTTTTTTATGTTTTTGTACTCTACAAGCGTGAATGTCGTTCGCTTTGTTGTGAGCACTTAAGCGTTGAGAGATGGTGTGTTGTTTGCTTTTCATATTTGGTTTTGTATTTTATTTTTTTATTTTGGTATTGAACATCAAGTGATGAAGAACAACAAGAACAGCTACAACAACAAAATGTTAAGTTAATGTTTTGTTTTTCCTTGAAAAGTAAAGATCACTACCGTGTTGCTTGCTCTGCCTGCCATTCGGTCTACCCAACTCTGAAGTGAAAAAGCGATGTTAATGCATTTACTCTGACGAAGAAAGTGTTTTTTTTTTTTATATTTTCAACGAAAAATCACTTAATTGCGTAAATATATTTGCATGTCTGTCCTATATTGCATTGTGCTTTTATTCTACTTTTGCTGTAAAATTTTCATACAACGACCTTTTCTTCTCGGTTTTATTCTGTGATACAAAATATATTTATATACGTATCCCTGTACATATGTATATGCATTTGGGTAAAGAGTATAGCGTAAGAATTGTTATCCATCCATCCATCTTCTCATTTGTTTGTCCGTTTGCTACATATTTTCATGTTTTCATGTCGCTAATGTCAGGGTTTCTCAAAGAAACGCAAGTGGCACCTCACAGTACAAAAGTAAGATACTTGGAAATTTAAAAAATTTCGATTCATTCTTTTTATAACTATCCCTATGACATGTTTAACGTGGTTGATGCCTTCTTATGTATATATTTTAGCTAAGATTTGATACAAATACGACGAGTTATACTACACTTTTCCATAATAGATGGAACTTTTTAAATTTCTTTTATTATAATTATTATTATTACTATTAATATTTTTTGTATTTAGGTTCCACTGATGAAAAAAGTTAAGAAACGCTGGCTTTTGTGCCCTCATCATTTTTACGTTTGTTTGCTCCTGAGGCCAAAGTTCGGATATGTATAAAAATAAAGATAGTATACACACAAGTATATAAAAGGTAGCCGAACTAACAGAGAAACTTACTCATCGAAATTAAGAATGGTTGATGGATCGGTTTGCGTCTAAGCTAAAGCCTTACCTGTACAGATGATGTACTGATTGCTAGGGATCCGCGTTCAACATAGGTAACTAGATAACCGTGGCTGCTTCTTTGTCCATCTGCTGCACACCAATTAAGTACCAAAAGAATGTAACAAAATATAAAAAAGTATCGAACAAAATAACTATTTCCGTTTATTTCGAACATACTATTGAAAATCGCACAAAATCATATCCAAAAATTGACTCGTCATGTATTATGCATATTGCATAAAGGTATGAAAAAAATTTATGAATTTTTAAAATAATCAAAACAACAGTATCGTTCACGTCGAAGACCATTTAACTAACGAATAATAGATTTAAGAAAATCGACGTATATATAGTATTCTCTTACACACACACACACGGACACACGCACACACACTTCGCTCATATGACATTTTTTAATTAATTCCACGACAGACGCCAAGGTATACAGATAGGAATCTCTTTAAACTGTATTGTATTCTACTGTCTCTGATGTGAGGGCACCTGCAGTACCGATGAAAACTTAAAAAATTTAATTGGATGAGAATTGTCACAATATGTTTGTCGATCAGTGAGAAAGACGGATGTGAAATTTTACGTCTTAATACTTAACAAATTCACTATTTATAATCCTCTCGGTAAAAAATTTTACGATTCTTGTTTATTTCGTTGAAATAGAAGATATCGGATATTCTGCTCTCGATTTGTTAAAATATTTCAGAAAATTAATACAAAAGTGAAATGTTATTGATCTGAGACAATATTTTTATTTAACTATCATTTTCGCCAATTAATGGATGTACGTTTCATGTCTTGGTTTGTATTACGTCGCTACTCTTTTGGAGATTATAAAATACAGGTAGATATGCATAGGACTAAACTTCAAATAAAATCCAACTGAATCTTAGCATCGGAAAGTGTCCTCCAATTTATTTCATTTTACTCAGACTTGTCCGTTGTATGGCGTAATCTCATCGGAAGTGTCGTCTTGCTGCCTTAGTATGCTATGGAAGTGGGAAAAGTATTCCAAAAGTATTTATTGAAATTTTGGTTAAATCATGAACCAGTTCTCCTAGATGGGTAGGTATCACCAGACTAGCATTGTTGTTGCCTCCATTATAGTATTTTATGTTTTCGATGTTTCCTTTAAAACTCTTTATTTTTTCAGCTTTGCATTTTAAAGGGAACCGAGTGAAGTTTATCTTGCTCGTTTTTTATTATTGTGACCGTTACTGCTGTTGCTGTCGATTTATTATTTTTACATTTAAATATCAAAGTTATTAATTTTAAATGACATTTATTACGACGCAAACACTTGGACGCATGCATATACAAGCAAACAGCGCTCGGTTACAGAGCAACAGAACAGCGATACAACAGGACATAAATACAGTAAAGGACATCGTATGATTGGTATAACACTATCCGTGCCTTAATTGCACTACGGGAATCATTATAACGGAAAAATAATCGACTTCTTTGCACGGGGTTTGATTACGTAGGCCTTGCGCATCGATGAAAATGCAGGATGCAGGCGGTAAAATGATGATTCGTGTGGAAGAGATGACAGTATGGAACGGACCCGTAGCAAAAGTTAAATTAAGGACATTTTATTTTATGTCGATCTACGGTACGGTCTGTCTTTTTAGCCTTGTTATTGTTAACAAGTTACATTTTATATGCATTCGATAAATGTATTGTATGTTCGTGTAAATGTATGTTCATGCTTGTGCATGCTAACATACAACTGTAGAAGACGGAAATTCACTTACAAATTATTAACTTGGGTTGCCCTACTCGCGCTCGAACGGATACTCATAAGATATATAGGGCATTTATACATTTATGCATTTATGCATGTACGCATGTATGCATGTTTCAATATCCATATGTGCATATGAGCGTTGATTCTCTTTATTTGCCTTTTTTATAATGTATTTGTTTTCTCAGTCTCGGCACGCAATAAATGCGTGATTTTGTCATTATTAAGCGCGGTATACAGGTACAACTATCGCAACTTATGTGAACGCATTTGTTATTTGTCTGATAATCAATTCGTTTTGGACAGTGCTTTACACATTGTCATCCGATCATAGCTATGCAAATGTAGAAACATTAACTGCTCACTATTTTTGATAGTCGAGCGAAAATTGCTTTGCTTGTTGCGTTGCAGCTTCTTGTTCTTTAAGAAACTAAAGCTCAAAAGTTTCGAAAGTTCTTTTAATCAGTGTAGTGTTTTAATTATATACAAATATACTCTGTTAGCATGAGGTAGCTTCCGAGAGTAAACCGAAAGGTGCTCGTGAGGGGCATTTGAACATGATAAAGTTTTTGTTTCTTCTTTTTGATCAAAAAGAAAAAAAGGTATTGGACTTAACAACTGCCGTAGCAATGACACTAGGAACGACAATATTGCCCACGCAGGTGAACCATGTGTGTCTACCCTTGTTGTACGTATATCGAACTCCAACGTCGGTTGACTATTTTCATTCACATACGTTACTCTTGTCGTCGGTACCGTTGCACACTCTTAATATTTTAAATGTATTGGAAGGTGATTTGTTTTCTTTTTTTATTCTGTTTTGTTTTAATTTGCACGCACACAGAATGAATGAAATTTGTGGCAATTTTTAATTAAATAAACGGGCACACACACATACGCCCGCTATCTTTCCTGCTGCAGTTTGTGTTCTGGATGGACATGCACACATATAAATATATAACTACATATAGGTGTGTTTAAGTGTGTTTTGTAACCAGTGACATCAGCAAGCAAAACATACCGCATACCGTAGTTATGATAAAATTTATGGTAATTTCATTTACTTGACAGTCAGCAATGTCCGTCTGTCTACGTATTGTGCAAATATATGTTTCATACTACAGCCTACGCTTTGACACAATGTCACAATCCTGTTGTTGCTGCTGTAGATTTAACAACAATTTTGTGTAGAAATTTAATAAATTTTATTTTAATATAAAATAAAAGCAAAATGGATGTAACTCTTTTATTGATCGTTACAATGCTTTCTGTTTCATCATAAACATTGCAACAAAAATAAGCAGGAAAGTTAAATTCGGTCGGGACCGCATCTTTTATACTCATCACCGTTATCCTAAAAAAGACAAAAGAAGTAAAAGAGCAAAATTTTAACTCTGTATAATATGGAGTGGGCGCAGCTGATTGCTTCTAAAAGCTTTTGTCGTATGGGTCGTGGGCGTTGCAGGCGTGTCTTTTGAAAAAGTGGGGTCAATTGCAAATTCGTTCGCAAACTAACCGGAGAATGTTTATCGCAAATACTACAAACTTGTGCAAATAGACAGATGGGCAGATAAACAGGCGAACATATTTAGGTGTCTTTAAGATTTCAAACTGGCTAAGAGTTTGTATACTTTATTGGGGTTTTGAAACTTGTTTCTACGCTTTATAAACGTATTGAAAATATAATTAAGTTTTAATACACTATAAGGTTGGATGGGTGTGGTCACATTTTTTCCATTTTTCTGTACGAATGCTGCAGCATCGCCCACAGATTATGCGTTTAAATTTTTGTACATTTGTTTGCTATAGTTTATGAGTAATGAGAAAAAAAACAACTATTCATTCCTTTTGAAAAACAAAGGTGTTCCCAGAGTGTCCTTCAATCGATTTGGCCCCTTTCCAATACCAATCTGCGTGCAAAAACTTCCAATGCTTCTCCCAAATTCGACACATTAGACATTACACACGGATGGACAGACGAACATGCTTAAATCGATTTAGAATTTGATGCTGATCAAGAATATATATACTCTGATGCTTCCTTCTGGCGTTGCAAACGTTTTGACAGTGATGAATATACCCCTCATCACTGTGTAGTGTTATAAATATGCATGTATATATACACATGTATATATATATATGTACATATTTATATAGTGTAGTGATACTTTTCGTGTTATATATATATATGCATGTATATATACACATGTATATATATATATATATATGTGCATATACCTATGCATATATATCATATAAAATTGTTATATTTCTGTCATTTTTTCCTCCTTTTTTACCATTTTTTGCTTATTTTGTACCCTTTCCTGCCATGTTGCGCATGTAAACCATTTGCGGAATTTTAATTTTCCCTTTACTTTCCTTTTCTCTCTCTTTCTTGCTTGCTAATGTGTATTTTCCAACAAAAACCATCCAACAACTACTACATACTCTCAATAACTTTGTCACAAAAGGTATGCTTTGCAATTTTCAAACGAATTTTTAGAAGACGAAGGGTAATACATTTTTTATCGCGTTCGTAACACGTGAGAATATAAAACTTCTATAGATAGTTATGCCATAGCTTCCTCTTATATACTTTGAAAAGCTCTCGAAAATCGTTATATTTTTAAATTCCAATCGATTATTTCTAGTTAACCTTTTTCCATTTAAGCTTAAAGAAAGAGGCTCGTGTTTGCCTTTATTTAAATTAAGGAATATTTACGTATAATTTGGCGAATATGTTCACAAAATGTAAGAAGCGGAAATTACCTTGAAAAAAAAGAAGAAAGTTCAACATATTTATTTTTTCCGAATCCGTTCGCAAAAATGGAATACAAAAGAAAGACTACAAATGAAAGACACATTAAGTGGCATTTAACTGAGCATGCAGTTTTGCTCTATTAACCGAAAGAAGCACTTATAGTGAGTCAAATATTTGAAAAATCAAATTTTCATAAGAAGTTCATAAAAAAATTCAGATCGTTTATGTATTATACATAACGCGTTACTTGTATAATTTTATTAGATTATGTAAGCCTTAAATCGTATTAAGTAAGTCACTTCGAAACATTATTATTATGATGATTCCTTGTACGAAGCATTTGAAAATATTTTAATATATTGTCTTATATAAATTTTACCCTTTGCGTTAAAATTCAGAACATAACTACGACTAATGACGTAATTTCAATTATCTACTTAACATTAGGTTGTTTGACAAGTAATCCCGTTTTTTTTTTCCAACAGAGGATTTTAATAGTATTTTTTTCACAATTAATTTCAGACTTAATCCATATAATCATGATATATTTCGACAGCTGTTATCGCAAAGCTTGATTATGAAATAGTTCAAGTGACTTTTACGCAGTAATTTTTGGTTGGTGCGCTTTGAAATATGAAAAGCGAGAAGCAGTATTTTCAGCATATTTTACTTTTTTACTACCGACAAGTTGAAAATGCTGTTCAAGCAATAAGACGACCATCCGATGTGTATGGAGAAGATGTATTGACAGAACGTCAGTGCCAAAATTAGTTGCTAAATTTCGATACGCCAAATTTGATATTAAAGATGCACCACGTTCTAAAAGGCCAGTTGAAGGTAATGACGACAAAATAAAGGCGTTCATTGATACAAACTGACAGGTTAAATTTATCAAATTTGACTGTCACTATAAGAAAATCATGTATAATCGTTTTTTGGCCAAAAAAAAATTACTCTCAGAACACCCCAACACTTTCTTTGCTATTGGGCTTAATACTTTTTAGGTGGTGCAATATATTAGATCTTAGATAGTAAGCGGATCGGTTCTTTAAGCATAAGTCTTTTCGCTAAAAAAGCTACATACGTCATAATACGTGTTACGTTGGTACGTTTAACAACGTAAAAATAATTGGTGTACTTTAAAGTTTGAAAGTAACTTGGTCCATCTATTAAATGTTAGGTATCTAAAGTTCGCTAAAACGTTTGCCTTACCCTTCACTTACATGGATGAAAGGCGTATATACATATTCTACATGGGCTTGCACCACGACGTTTAGCGTTTATATACTCTTGGTAGATTTAAAAAAAAAAGCAAAAAAAAAATTTTTATAATAAAAAAAATGAAATTTTTGGTATTCATAAAAGATTTCGTATATAAAGATTTTAATATTATTCACTGAAGTGAGGATAGCCCACATGTTCTAAGGTTCGTGGCCTCGCTAAAAATGTTTATGCTTAGTTACGATTTATTGCGAAATAAACAACAAACATATAAAGTAACTATTAAAATTAAAAAATATTAGCGAACGTGCACATATAAAACAAGCCAACCGTCTAATTAATAACAGAAAATCAAAAAACCTGAGTTATTGCTACTAAATCTCATGCAAAATTACAGTACAAATACTGAAAGAATGCAATATGCAAGTCGTTTTATAACAATTTTCGGAGACATTACCTGACTGTAGATTTTTGATATGTCGTGAAAAATGCTAAATCCTATGCCTATCAGAAATACTTTGTGTCATTACCATTTCCAAAGTTCATCATCGCCAAATTCGACCTAAACGTGTCCTCTCCATATACAGAAGACACTTTATTAATTATACAAAATGTTAACGAATTACGCCTTGGACAAGTTTTTGATATGTCTTAAAGGACGCTAAGACCCATCAGGAAAACCTAATTTCAACCTAATTACCTTAGCCCCAGTCCATCACTGCCAAATTCATCCCAAACTTGCTCCCTCCGCATACGCAAGACACTAAATGCGAAATTATGCAATATGTTGCTAGTGCAATGTTCGATCTCATATACATAATGTTTATGATTTTGTTACTAATCAATTGTTCGATTTTATATACATAACGTTTTTGCTTGTTTATGTTTTTTAAACATGATTACACATTACAGGCATATGTTGGCAAAGGAATATACATATAACTAACTTCTTAAGCAAGGGCATGGGACAAAGGCGCTGGCACACCAGCGGACAATTTTATTCAACACATTCTACTATTGCAGCCATATGCCCGTAATGTGTAATCTAACAATACATGTTGAATAAACACAAAAACATTAATAATATAACGTGGAACATTTCATTAGCAACATTCAAGAGCAATATTGATGCGACATTTTGCATTTACTGTCTTGCATATATGGAGGGAGAAGATTTGGGACGAAATTGGAGGTGATGCACCGGGGCCAGGGTAATGAAATTTCAAAAATCTGCACAACGCGTAATTCGTTCAAATTTTTCATACACACTTTGTGTATTGTAACTTTTCGCCAATAATATATGTATGATGCTTGTACATATTTCTATTTTTGTTGAGTTTTTCTAATCATTTTGTTATTTTTTCAGTAGCGTTCAATTATCAATTACCTTAGCAGAGGCGCAAACCCTCTGTGAAGATATGCCGCCGTTTAGCGAAGGCAAAAATGTGGTCTATGTGCGGTGGGGTAACTTCACGCCAGTCATTATTCATGTGTAATGTACAACACACACGTATACAACGATTATAAAAGATCATAATATTGCAATACTCGATGTTGGTAGCACATGTTTACACTATTTTAAAAATGTTTGTAATTAAATTACATTTAATAGCTAATTAAATTTATTTCAAATGGTTATAATAAAAATATTGGCTTTACGTTTCCTTGGAGCGTAAAAAGTTTCAAGTAAAAAATAAATGCAAAATGCTTTGTACGTACAGAGATAAAGCAACGTATTTTTGAATCAAAACCGTAATAGCACAACGCATGGGCAGGACAGGCTTGCGCATGCCATAGGCCACAAAACAAAATTTTCCATTCCCCGTGGCTTTCGATTCGAAAATATTATCAGCGTACATTACATTATAAATTTATTATTGTTTAATTGCTATCGATATACCGAAATCTATAAGCAAGTATACGTGAAAATTACATTTTACACCACTTATGGTAAAGGGTATACCAAGTTTCCGTTGATGTGTACAAAACTCAGAAAGGTTTAGATTAGATTCGCCTTTCATTATTTCGTGAATCGATTGAAGACTGTCTGTCTGTTGTTCCGATTGTGACAGAGGTCCATTTCATTTTCGTTTTCAACTCCTTGCATATAATTTTCGAAAGAGGTAAAAGGTGATTGATACATTGATGTTGTAATATCTCAAGAACAAGCGTTATTGGCAATTGATTGGGTCTCGCCATTAATACTGTCACTACATATACTAATACTTATTTTGGAAAAGTCATTGTACGAAAAAAAGTTTCAAATTGTTAATATTTTTGAGCAAAAATCGATAAAGACTGGCATTCCGACATATTAAATGAACGTGGAAAATTTAGATGAGATGGATCTATTTGTTTTAACTGTCTTTTATATAAAGACTTTCACAAATCGAAATCTTAATAAAACATACGACATAAAACTAGCTTTCATTAAACAGTGGTCGAGAGAGCTTAAGGATCCTTACATTACAAAAAGCATATACATCAGCTTGGTCAGATCAATACTTCGTTATGCCTCTGTTGTGTGGTCTCCTTCCTATAGATATTATGTAGATTCAATAGAATCTTGGCCTTAGAAATCTGTGTTGGGGCTTTCTGTCTCCTGATGAAAATAAATTGCCATTGTTCGCTTTACCGTTACTTGAGAAGCATACACTTATTCTTTGTGTTCCCTTCTTAATTAAGTTAATAAATGGTACTATCGATTCGCCGATTACGAGCTTTTCAATCTGTTCAGAGTCGTTTGCAGAAACCTAAATGGTGTTTTTCAATTAATCTCAATATCGCAATTTTTAAGTTCTATCAAAACAACTATCCTTACTACCCGCGAATTGCCTATGTTGTATTTAAATTGACTTGCAATCTTATCACCTTACTACGATTTGAAAATGAACTGGTGTTGTTTACTGTTGCCAAGGTTTTGGATGTTTGCAATGGCTTAAGGGTACATTCGCAACTTTGACCTCTAACGGCTAGGGGTGTGCCTCGTACTACATACTTTTTTTCTTTTTTTTTCGTTCTAATTTATTTATGCATGAATTTTACTCTCGTCTTTTGTTTTTTATTTTGTATTAGAATTCGACTGTTTTCATGCGCAAATAAATAAATAAAAAACAACACAGCAAAATCAGTAAAAAACGCTATAGCGGGCTATGTTAAATACCCTACGCCATTTCGCTTGACCAAAAGAGCTAAGTTATTGCTACTAAATCTCAAATATATGTTTTTGACATGTCGTGAAAAATGCTAAAACCATTCAGAAAAATCTAATTTCATTACCCCGGCACCGGTCCATCACCGCAAAATTCGCCACAAACCTGCTTTTTCCATATATGCAAGGCACTAAATGCAAAATTGTGCAATAATGTTACTAGTGCAACAGTTCGACCTCATATACATAATGTTTATGAGTTTTGTTGCAAATTTTTTCCATAGGAGCGATACGATTGTTTGTTTAATGAAACATTGAGAAATTGAAAAACGATATAATAAGTGTATTAATTAGTTAAGTTCTAAAGAGAATATTATTGAAGGCTAATCTTTTACAAGAACAAACCCAAATAATATAAGAATATTGGAACCTATTCAATATCCATCTTTTTTGCAGGAATGGAATCTGATTTATAACGGTAGGCCAACGACTTCAACTAATCCCACAAGAAGCTGACTAAGGATGTTAAATCACATTTCCTTAGAGGGAACTTATAACTTAATAAACTGAATTTTTGATATTGTATATGGCATGTATCGCCGTCTCCAACAACATATTATTTGAATCAACATTTTCAAGTTCAGGCGATAAAAACTTCATTAATATTGACACGATATTCATTCGTACGTTTAAAGAATTAAGGACCCATAAACCAGACCAAAGGTTTATTTAACGGAATAGAAGGTGTTTCGTCAATAAGAATTCTCTGTGCATTAGCTTCACCATTTATAACGGAATTTTGCTTGATCCCTGAACCATTGAGATGAACATAAGCTTCGTTTTAGAAACTTCGTTTAGAAGCTTTTTTTAAAACCAACCAGAAAAATTCGAACTTATTTCGCTCAGAAAAAAATGCATAAATTTCAATCATTTTTGAGCCCTATCTCTACATCCCTGCATCTATCCATGATAAGCTGGTAAATCTTATTGTACACATAAACAAAAACATAGCGATGTTGATCTTTTAAAATATGATTGCAATGTCAAGAAGAATCCGGAAGGGCTTTATATACCAATGCTACAAGTTTAGCATTATATATCTCCGTTCTATGCAGCGCAGTACAATATTCCAAAAATAATAAGTGGAAACATTATAGTCGGGTTAGGCCGAATATTAAATACCCTATACCACATTGTCTAACACAATTCTTATTTTTGCCATAGACTATAAATATTATAGTCCGTTTTTATATGAACTTACTATTATAGAACTGTATATTAAAAATTAGACCTCTTTGCAAATAAAGGCTCACTTTTCGTAAGAATGATTGTGCCCAAGAGGTTCAAAACTTCAGCACAGTTAACTTTTATATCAAATTGCTATTATAGATCAATTTTAAAGCAAAATTGACGCGTGAAAATCTACGTGAAAATATTTAGGGTAGATTCCAATTTGCTGCAGTTAATTTTTTTCATCTTAAATTACTATTATGATTCTATTTTCTATATGAAGCATTGAAAATTAGACCTTTTTGTGCTATGAACTTTAGTTTTCATTATATGAGAAGGAGTTCAAGAAGTTGCTCCAGCCGGTCCAAAGTTTTCACACCAATATAGAATTTCGAAATACTATTTCTAAGTAAAATTTATCGAGATATTTTAAAAATTGCAATTTTTCCATATAACGATTTTTGAAAATAGATCGAAAAGTGCACCATTCCAAACCATTTTCAATAGCGTTCTTCGTTGAGTCAAAATATGTCAGTGTACCAAATTTCATCAAAATTTCTCAAAATTTGACACTTGTAGCTTGAACGCAAATAAACAAGGACAGAAATCGGTGATTCTAAGTGGATCGGTATAATAAAAGATGGATCTACCTTAAGCCCTTCTGCATGTTACATACGCCCGCAGACTCTTAATATACCCTGTACAACAAGTGGTGTAGGGTATAAAAAGCAGTGGCAATATGTGATTCCATGAATTCCTTAAATCGGTTTTTTAAAAACCAAGTCAGTTGAAGAATCGAGAATATTGTTTTTAAGAGCAATTAACAAGGTTGTGCCAGTAATAAAATCGTTGAGCCCCTGGCAACAAAAGTCACAGCTAATATCCAATAAATCCTTGAACTGCTTGTATAACTCTAATTATTTTCTTTAATGAGGACACGTTTTCATTCGGAGACATCATGGATTACAAGTTTTTAATTATATAGAAAAACATGTATTTAAATCGCATAATTGTTCAGAACAATGTTGAAATTATTAACTAGACGATTGGTAGAATTTTTATTGATGTATGCATTTTTCCACCAAAAAAATTGTTAATAATTTATGATTACAGATTTGCATATACGTGCAAACATATAGCAAACGAATTTATGAATAACATTTCTACGGTTTACTAGAGATTGTAAAATTATTTCCATAATCGTCTGTATTTATTCATGTTAATTTCTCTCTTTTATACTTACTGCACTACACTACAGAACGGATGTATACTAACGGAGACATTTCATTTGTTGCATTCCCATGTCTGGTTGCAATCTCTAACAACTCTGACGCCCTAAAATAATGTTAATTTAGAACAGTCAGTATGACATCAGGTATCTGCTTTTTTTAAACTAAAATATCAGGTAATTAATGCGAAATTTATTGACAATGCTTACCTTACCTTCAAACGTTTCGATCGGTTATCGAACAGTATTTTTATATCTAGATCCTGAATAGAACTTTATCAATTGACTCGAATTTGAGATGATAGGTATCTAAGATTCGCTTCATATTGGTTCGCCCGTTTATGTGTTACGTTCTTCACTTGTTGTGTCTTATTTTCTATTTCTCTTTCTCAATGTAAATGATTTCGATTCTATTGTCTGCCAATATGTGAAATGTGCATCGAGTTTTGATCCGCAATTTCACTGGTTAAAAAGCGGCAATTTTTCTCCGCCATTGGTTGCCCTAGGAAATATTTTATGTGACATCGAACGTTTGATCTGACCGAACACGCAGGCAATAATAATCAATTTACCGAAACGGGATGGCGCATTGTCAGGACCGCGGACAACATATATATATACCTTTTATTTGCACAATCCAATGATTTTAATTGCTTACGCGCGAATGACTTTAAACAAAATTTTATTGAACGTTTTTGCTGATGTATGGCGTGTAAGAAATTTACACAAACATACAAGAACAACGAAGAAGAGAAGAGGGGCAAGAAATAATGTTTAAAAAAAAAGGCTTCTTTTTTTTTTTTTGTTCTACAATATTTGTTAATCGGTTCAATAGGTGAAAAATTAATGAGTAAAAATGCATATAGAGATGAAAATAAACAAAAAAAAGTACAATCGCAAATTGCTATTAAAGTGAGAAATATTTGTTACTTAAGAAATTATTATAGACGGCAGCCTAATATAAGTTTACAAAAAATGAATACAAAGTTTTTTTTTGTTTTTTGTTTTTTTTTTTTTTGTTTTCATTTAATGTTTAATATAGAAAGAAAAAGGCTTTGCATCCTTAACTTTGACAAGGCGTTGCTAGTGCTTGTTTGCTTTTCATTCATTCTTATCTAAAATGAGATCTATCTTCAACATATTCTCTAATAAAAAAAAAAAGAGAAGAAAATGATGCAAAATTAAAAGTAAGAATAAGAAGAAAAACGAAAGAAAAACGGAATAGTTAAAAATATAGAGCAATTAATGTTTGCTACATGTGTGCCTCATCTTTCTCATTTTTTCTCGATATTATTCTGCTTGAGTAGAGTGATAAGTACGTCGTACCTTCGCGTGTTAAGTGTGACCAAAAGCTCTACCGCTACTGTTTTGACCGTCGACACACACACAAATTGATCTATTAATTTTTCTTGATAACGTCTATAAGAAGTGCAAGATATTGAGAAACATATACGTCTATCCTCATGTCATCCGTTTATCTGATGCTTTAAAAAGTTTGAAAATCTCAGATTGTATTTAAAAATTGGCCTAATCAGCCTAACAGTAACCACAATTTTATTAAAATTAACCGGAAGTAGCGGCTAAATCACACAAATCTGTCTATTATTGGCGGCACGATTTATTCCTCACGTTTTGAAATGATGATGATGATTTTTTTAATAAAGCAAACCCATATGCAACGTATGCAACCTCATTTTCGGTCCTAAAGGCGATAGATATTCACGGTGATCATCAATGCGCGCTGAGAAGATCAATTGCTGTGTTATAGAGATAAAATGCAAGTCTCTCTTATATATCTTATACATATCTTTACATATCTTTACGATATTATGGATCGGATAATGATGAAATCCTTCGCGATATGGCGAAATGAATGGAAAGAGTTTTAATGTAATGAACGTTCGTTAACTCTGTCTTGAGACGATAAACAATAAGCTTATTCAGAAAAATATAATGTTGACCTTCATGAACGAAGGATTTTCGTAGTTTGTTATGCAATTAAATAAAAAGTGCTTATGGGCATTAGTATTATTTCGAGATTCCATGTGCTCACGTATTTTAACTGATGTATATTAACAAGCTTTTACTTTATAAAAAAAATATGTGACATTAACGAAGGAAAAGGAGAAATTTTGATGAGAGATTTGAAAGAGCTCAACGCAAAGACAAACCTTTGACTTACTAAAGGGTATGAAAAAACAATATATATTTATATTTTTCACTTACATTCAACAAATTAATTCTCTATGTTAAGTTTAGTTGTCGTTGTTTTAAAATTGAAGAAATAATATGCTTGACAAAAATTAAGCCAAGCTCTTTCTGTACGAATTATTTATACGAATTTTATATAGGACACGAAGAAAAACCACTGCCACCGGAAAATTTCCAAAGAGCAAAAAATATGCACACTTTGTTTCAATTGGAATTTTGAATATCTTCCACAAGCAATTTCCAATTCTGATCAATTAACGTGCTCGATATGGAAATGTGTTCAAAATTTATGCTCTTTGCCTCAATTTTACTATACCAAAAATTTCACCAATAGGTTTTTTTTTTGTGTCCATTGCGATATCAGTCTTCTTAATATGGCTTCTTGATACGCCAGAAAAAGGTTCAAATCCAAAACACAAAACTTTCGACTGATTTGTAGGTTTCAGTAAATGCTTTGTTCTTCATGATTCAAATAACTTAAGCTTCTTGATGTTAATTTATTATGTGTATGCGTCTCGGAACAATACATGGTATGAACATGAATTTCGAATCCATAGAAAGCAAGATTCGTTCGTCGTCTTACATTTCATTCACAAATTTTGTTTGGCTATTCGCAAAGTTGCAATGACTATCACTGTTTGCATCTCTCAGCACAAGGTCTTAGGAGTTTTAGTTCTTTCAAGCTGTCGCCAATATTGCTTTGCACTCATCTTGCTGCTTGATATAATTATTGGTACGATCCGTACACAATTCCGCCTTTTTGGAACACATATTTGGGACGATTCTTATAACAAGACCATTTTCGAACTTAAGGTCAGCTGTTGATGGACTGGTTTTCCGCTGGTGCAAGGTCGGCGCACCCTCATGTCACATGTCGGATAGTTTTAATTCGGTGGTCATCTTTTAAATAATAATTTTTAAGTAAAAGCATTCACCTGCTCCTGCATGACTATCATAAATCACTTTGCCCTTAGGAACAAATGTCCCAATATAGGCGTGTTGTTCAAAGCTGCTATTCAATGGGTTTTATTTGTTAGTATTTATATATCAGTATCATTATTGTTATAATTTTTATCATTATTTCATCCAATTCCAAAAATAAAAATAAATATTACACTAACGAAGAATTATAAAAAAATTTAAAGACCTAATATAATTTTAATTGATCCCATAAGATAGCCAATATTCTCTGCGTCTATGGAGTAGGAAGACGTAAAAGTATCGAAGCTCATAAGCGTTAAATATAATGCTAGAGTGGGGATATGTAGTGATAATGGTGTAAATGGTCACGTTTTAATTGAATTGTCAATAAAAAGAGGAGCTGTCTTGGCTTTGTGAAAAGATGCTCGAGAGACTTCTCTGACTAACGCATTGCCAAAAAGCTATTCCTTAATCTGGTTATATCAATCCTAAATTATCTTTCTGCAGATTGGTCCCCGTCCGTTCAGACTTTTAGAAGCAATTCTTGCCCCTTGCTTTGGCAGCTCTTTTCGATAGAATGCAAGTCGCAATTTACTTTGTTATGACGTTTATTTGAATAGACAATAGACAATAAAAATTGTTACACATCGATCGTATACATGAGAACATTCGAGCGTGATACCAGAGAGGGAACGTAAGTGGTTGAGATCTAAAGCAAAAACGGCAGAACTCAGATGGCTACCTGAGTTCTTTGAGACTCGAAGGAAATATTGTGGATTCCATGTATGAAGTAAGTATGAAGCATTCAATTAAAAAATAAAGAAAAAAATAATAATAATAATGATAGTAAACATATATAAATAACGATAATATAGCTAATAATTATAGCAATAATAACAATAAATGCACATATTTTTACATGTACGTATCTACACAATTAGGAGACCCGATTACATTTCGTAGAATGTTTGACCACAGGATATCGCAAAAATACAATCAATTGATGCATCGATCTTATAATGTATAAAGTCTTGTCTTTAATGCACATTTTGGCATGATCGGGTAACAGCAAAACAAAACATTATTTATATACTTATGTAACAATACATTTATAAATTATTATTATTTTTCTTTTTACTGACATTAGACGCGAAGGCTTTACTTAAGTGGTTTTCGAGTGCAATAGAGATCTTTCATTAAGAGATAACTAAAACTCGAACTTTAAGCTTGAAATCTAACATATTCTTGACCACGATTTAGAGAGAAAAGAAAAATGAATAATTTTTTGTAACTATGGACTGGCCTTTTAAGCAATTCAGAGAGTCTCCAATCGCGACTTGATGACATTGGTAAAAACAAATTCGACCAATTTTAGGCAACATTTTTAGATCGTAATTTGATTTTAACAGACAAGCTTATAGGCAGGAAAGCAGACATGTGTAAGCCTACGTTAGTAAGATTGGTTAAAAACATATACACGCATACTTATTTTATGGGCATTTCACACTTTTTTTAGTTGCATGCATTTGGCGAATCCAATCTACGCCCTACGATGTACACAAAGACGGCAGAACTTTCTCTTACTCATAGGTTAAATGTAAATTTAAAAGAAATTTGATGTTGTACAAGATATAAAGATCTTAAATGATGATGCCAACTAAGACGCATTAGTCAGATTTTACATTGTGAATACTTGTGTAATTGCCTTACATAAACAGTTTACTGCTTGAAATATACATTTACAAAATATATATCTTTATGCAAATTTTCTGTATATATGCTCGTATATGTGTACGATTTTGTTGCTCTAGTTTTTTATGTTTATAGCCTTCATTTGAATTTTAAAAAAAAATTATACGTCTTTAAGTTGCTAGATTTTAAATACGTTGGCTTTACTACTGATGACGCTTCATTTCTATTTATTTATTTATTTATTTTTTTTTTTTTGTTTCTTTGACTTTCTAGTCTTCTTTGTCTTCAGAACCGTTCTTATCTGTAAGGAAGCGAGTTAGTTTGCCGTTGAGTGTAGATATTTATGCATATATATATGTGTATATATACACAAATGTATACAAGTGTGTACTTTTTAGTTATACTAACCTACTCAGACTTTTATGCTGAGAAGATGGTTTTCTTCTCGCATACATTTTCAGTTTCCATTTTGTTAGTATTGGTACATTCGGTAATGCTCTTAAGGAAGCAACCCATGTGTTTGTATCCAACAAATAAACGAAAGTTACGCGTACATATAATTTCACCTTTTGCTAACCAACACATCTACTCGTTCATTTATTTGCACATGGAACTAAGAATTCCATACTTCAACAACATTTCTTAGGTGCTTCCGCTTATCCTGGCTTTTAATCTCAATTTAATGTTTTGTAAAAGCATGTTTGATATAATACAAATGCCTTCACCTACATTACCATTACTTTAAGGCGTTTACGGTAAATTTATACGTACCGAATTCCGAAATTAATAGAACTTATTTGAGTCAACCAATGAAAACAGAGACGTTTTAAGGCATAAAACGAAGAGAGAACGAAACTTTCCTACACAAAAGAAAAATTATGAACTTTTAAGATTTTTCATAAAAGAACTGATTTCACAGCCTACCAAATACAATTTGTATTAGAAAAGATTTCAAGCGATTCGTATAAGGAATCGTTACAGTTTGTTTAATATATTGTATTATATATCGTAATAATCTTTTTTCATTTCTATGAATGAAGAGCTGATCTTTGTCGCGTTGAAGTTCAATATAACAAATTATGATTTTTTAATTCCATGTGTCTTTCTACCTTGCGTAAGAGCTTGCGGAGATAAAATTGCTTTTCGGTGAATGGAGAAATCGCCATGCATCATGTGTGACACAAAAGTGGTCACTTTTAATTTATATGCATGATATCTTCTATTTTATAGAGGAATGCAAGGGAAGATACAACGTAGTTTGATGTCTTATTTAAAAAAGGGAATTCAACTAATGACGAGATTCATTTCGGGATGTTTCGCAAACTCGATAGATGCAAATACATTCTGTAGATTTTGATATCAAATGCAATCACCATCTTCATTTGTGTGTGCTCGAGATACTCCCTCTTTCGACTACGCTATTGTCGAAGTGCTTATGATTATGGCAGTTCCTTCAATCTTACACACCTATACACTTAAACCTTTTTGAGTGCGTATTTAGTTACAGACGTGCTCTTAGAAAATAAGGCGTGAGCAGAAATTTCACTTTGCCAAATTCGCATGCACACAAATAGGAAATACAGAAATTCACACAAGCATACACTCGCTTACAGTAGTGGAAAGAAGTTTCTGTAAACAATGTGCTGCCGTAGTGTTTGTAATGTGATTGCTTCTGTGTACCTACTACCGAAAGATTATACTAAATTTTTGATGTTAGTAGAAAATCGAGAATTCCTTCTATATTCATTAATGTAAGATTTGAAGCCGCCACAGCAGACTTCTTTACGCTTGCGTTTCATTCACCTCAACAAGAAAAACTCTCGAAAGACGAAATTTTCATTGCATCGCCGCCGGTAATTTACGATCTATAGCAAGTATCACCCAAATGGTGAAAAAACTATGTTTACGTGACCGTTTTTTGGCTTTGCCATAATTAACAATTTTCAAAAATTCGCTTGCACTGGTGGGTATCCAAGATACGTTATAACAGGGAATAGAAATTTTTTATGTGCATTTGCACACACTCCCGCACACACACACGTACGTTATATTGCCCTCTTGCCCTCTCTCTCTCCCTTCATATGTAGTTGGCTTAGACGACTTGAATTTGCCTTTGTTTTCAGGGCCAAATATACCTCAACAGTGTGAATATAATGTTAGCTGTTATTGGCATCTATATGGGCGTTTGTGGTTGTCATCGGCAAATATGTACAACTTAAAATGAGAACAAAGAAATCTCAGCCTTTTGAATGAAAATCAAACGTAAGAACAAATCCTTTTGATATTTACATCGTGTATTATATTACAATTTAGGTGACTTATACGTGACGTATAGATTTAATGTGAACTTGATTCATTCTATGAGTATCATACAAGTTCAATTTATGTAGGAATAAACTGCAAAAAAAAATTTTTGAAATTTTTTAAAAACTATTCTCCAATATATGGTTGATTGCCAGAACTGAGTCAATATTCCACGTGTTTAATAATTTTGTTTTTAATTTAAATAAAAAACGTACGTTTTCTTTTTATAATGTACATAGAGTGTTATAAAATTCATTTAAAATAGTGGGAGATATTGACTTAATTTCACAAGTTGTGGAGGGGTTATTTAAAAAATTCGGCGTCGTGCTCGAAAATTGAACATTTCGAAAAAGTCTCAAGGTCGGATTTTCGCGAAAGACTTGCATGTTCGTCTTTAAAAAGTCCAATTCACGCGAGAAGTGGAACCTACTGGCCATACACGGCAAAGCCTTGGAGGGAATCTATCCCATATCATATTTCGCATATGACCATAGACGGTATACTTTAGGAATGAATTAAAAATGAAAAAACTATAAACTAGTGTTTTCCCTTATTCTAGGTTTCTTTTATAAGTTGGCAAAGTCGAAGGTTCAAACTATCGAATATTTTTCCCAATAATTGCCGTCCTGTGGTCCCAATTTTTCGACGCACGTTGATATTTATATACACACTTAGCTTTTTCTATAATTGCAAATAAAACTATTCCACATCTAAACTTCTTGCGATAATTTGTTCGCGGTACAGTATGTGAAAATGCCTCGTTAAAAGTGAAGATTGCTTACATCCACTTCATGCGTTTCGCGACACAAAAACCCATTTAACCAATATGTTTCGATACCGTCCACCGTTCACTTTCATCAATCATCAATCACCCGTAATCCATACTCAATAGTCGTTATTCGATTCGTCATTAATAATATGAAGTATTTCTGTCCCCAAGCTTAAAGATTTGCTTTATTAATATATATATAAATTAATTATAGTAGTACCCGTCCGTAATAGTGTAAAATATTTGCTTCCTCAGAAAACAAATGATTTCCGATGATAAGTTCACATGTTTGACTGGAATTTGATCTGAATGAAAAAAAAGTTTGTTCTTCTCTGGTAAACAAATTTATGACTATAAACGCCATTGAAAGTTACCGTTGTAGACATATATTTTTTTTTTTGAAAATGAAATTTGAAAAAAAAAACAATAAGCGGTGCTACAACCTACATATTAAAATTTGTGTGTTATAAGGTCTACCGTATCCTTATCTACATGTTATATAATCAGCTAACAATTGCCTGTATATGTGCCAAATGAGCTCGTTTGCTTGCTTGATGCATATAGAAGCACTTCTTTAAGAATTTCCCCTACAGACCTTGTCGATGTTATCATTGTGTAAATAAAGGCATAGGGGGGCAAACTAAGGTGAAAAATAACGATGTCCATATACGTTTCATTGGATCTTTGATATGCAGTATAAGTGCTTTTAGATGCTTTGTGAGAATACACATATTCGACTAGTAGAGGTAAAATTTTGAAGAGAATAAATAGCAGAACATAACTTCGGTGTAAAGTGAAAGCCAAAAAGGTACCAAGTTCAGTAAACATATAATTGCAGGTAGGTATGTTTGCGTGTGCTTATGTTTGATATCGTAAAATTTAGCTTTCGAATGGAGTTGCAATTAAATTTGCATTAAATCCTCACTGTGTGACAGTTGTTTGTGAGAGTTACCGTCGTACAAATTACGTTCGCCTTTGAGGGCAGCTCTAATCAAAACTCATTTCCCTAGTATAAGAATCATTAGGTTAGAAGATCGAAAAGGAGATGTTAAATTTTAAAGTTAAAAATGCTATATATATATATATGCGCGTGTATGTGTGTGTGTTTGTGTGTGTAGGAAATTTATGGCAGTTTGTTTAATTATTGTTGCATTCGTTTCTACCACACGGTGAATAAAGCACAAGAATAAATAATAGTTTGTAATAACTTTTCAATGACATGATTTAGAATGAACAACTGCATGGATATCGGTACCGTATTGGCCTCCAGATATTGGTGAGGAGATATGAGAGGAAAACATCTCCAACAAAACTATTTATGACCTTAATTATTGCGACACTTTTGCTTAATGTATAAAATTTCTTTGAATGCATAATTCAATATAATGGCTGCCACCATATAAATGCAGTCCTGCGTATTATTACTGCAAATGAATACCATTTGCAATGAACTCAAATTCATTTAGTTTTGGAATTAGCGTATTTTTTTTAACTAAACGCAAAGAAAGAAAAGAGTAAAAGACAGAAAAAGAAAAAAAGAAACTGAATAACCTGTTAGAGACCAGCAGCAAAAAAGGTGCCATAAAAAGGTGAATAGCACACAGGAGCATATCCATACACAGTTTCCTATAGCTTTAGTGAGCATGAGTTTTGATTTTGTTTACAACTCATTAAAATCGTTTAAGTTCGCATGCATGCAATGCAATGTTAACAACTAAGAATAGCGCTCTAAACAATGCAGTAAAACATTCGTGTTGTAGATGTGTAACGTTTTCTTTTCGGTTTCCTATTTTAGTGCGAAAAAGAAAAACAAAAAAAAGAAACGCTGGCGATATTCAATTAACTTTAAGTTGCTAGTGATGATGCATTAACACGTTAAACGCACATCTACGTTAAGCTACATGAATATCCACTTACACAGTTTTTTTTTTTTTTTTTTGGTAAATTTTTCAAGTCTTTTCAAATAACACGAGAAAAGAGAAAGTGTCGTCAGTAAATGTGTTACCGTTCCACGCTCTGTATGGTTGATCAAACCTTAGTTGTAGGGGTAAATACAAAAATTAAAAAAAAATACAACTACTAATTAAATGCTCCCGATTTTCATCTTAAAATTGAGCAAAACGCACACATGCATTCTTGTAAATATTCACACACAGACACGTCTCCAATCATGAACACATGCTTGCAGGTTACTTCGACGTTGTTGAACGTAGATAACGTGTGTACGTTGTTGTAGCTGTTGTTTTGGTGGCAACTTTAACACAGTCGCACTTAATTGTTAACAGGTATGGTTGCTCATTAAAGGTGAGAAAAAACTAAAAAAAATCACAGCAAGAAATTATAAAACAAATAAGAAAAAACATTTCGTTTTATTTCACACTATTCTTTTGAAATCTTTTGCCATATTACCTATTACTGGAAATTAGTAAGCATAGGCTAAAGATAAACAATAAGTCGCGACTTCAAAACGAAAAGTAAATTCATTACAATAATAAAATGGAAATGAAAACATGATGTAAAAATAAATTTTTATTTTTTGGTTTCATTAAATTTAGCTTAAATGCTGATATTGATTGTACGATATTATGATATACATTTAAAAATAGAGTTGTGAAATAATATTAAGTAACGAAAAAGAGAAAACCAAATAATACGTTCGTGTGCCATACTTATGTTTTTTGGCTTGTGAGCTTACCGCCAATGCTTTAAAAATAAATTCCATGAGAGAATGTAACCTCCTTATGAGATCCTGAGAATGCCCTATTTTTAAGGTGGCAGAACTTAAATATGATAAACTAAAAATACTGTGAGTGAACACAGTTTTAACGGCTTTTACGAAGGCTCATGATATAACAAAGGTTACCTGTAAGGAGTTGCAGATACTCTTGCGATATAAACGGAGACACGCATAGAAATTTGAAGACATGCGTATGACATAACAAGGCAATAAAACAAAGATACATCAGGACATGTATCTGAGGCAATGACACCAACCATGCGATATGTGTAGATAAGGACAATGAAAACACGCATATAAAGATTAAAAACAAGATGCCTGGACTTATTCCATAGTCCTGCATGTTATATTTCTGCCTTGTTTAACTCGTTTGTTCTTCTAATACCCTTTGCCGATGTGAATCACCGTTGCGTGCTCATTGACTTTTCACTCTGAGATCCGATATTTACTGATTTCTGTACGATATTTTGACACCTCATTGCACCATTATCCTTTGTCACTTCTAGGTATGTACGGACAAAACCAGATTTTGTTTTACAAAACATACGCGAAGTGATAAAAAGTATATTATTCGAAGTAGCCTTCATCGCTGGCTATGCATTTCTCCTACCTATCCGATAACTTGTAGGTGCCACACCAAAAAACTATTGCTCATCGAGCCATTTTTACATATTTTCGTAAGATGTGAAGCGTCGCTTACCAAGTGCCCCATTGACGCAAAAAAGTGGTAATAGGAAGGACTCGAGTTTTTCGAGCGAGCATGGCCTAGCATTTTTCATTTGAGTGCATTGAACATATCGTAAACCGTCTTTGCTGTATGGATGAATGGACAGATATCTTGTCGAATATCGATATTGTTAGTAGACTTTTGTATTAACCGTTTTAAGCGATTTTAACAGCTAATAACAGACCGAATTCTTCTGGCCCCCATATTTTAACGTAGAAAGTACTATTTTAGACCAAATCGGTATGGCCTGTGTTCTTGTGTTCTACCTAGAGTTCGCAAATTTTGGAGATATTTTGATGAACTTTGGTGCACCGACATGTTTTGACCCAAGGACAGACACCATCGAGAATTGCTTGGATTGGACTACTTTTGTGACCTCTTCTGAAATTACGCCTTATTTTGAAAAGTCTTGATATTAACAACTGCATTAATTGAAGTGGTGTTGGGTATGTAATGGTGGGCTTTGTTGGTATTTGTAATTTGATTACAAAAATAATTAGGAACCAACAGGAAAACAACAAATCTAATCTACTCCCAATGAATCTACACGTTATCTGCGGCGACACTGCAGCGAACGACTGGTCGAGCTTGTGTATGAAGTATCGCGTAGTAGGATTTCGCGAAAACCTTTCTTTTTCATAAGCTAACTATGAAACGTGCCGTAAGATATTTTTCTTTCTCAAAACAAACACATTCTATATGCTTTTTAACAATGATTATACGCTGTAACTTAAGCTTTTAAGAGTATAATATGATTAAATTAAATTTGATCTTTACACCGGGAAAGAAATCGTGCTAGGCGAGGTGATAACTTTGTTCACATTTTTAATGGATTTAAGCCATATATTGGGTTCGACCTCTATGCATGCAGTAATGCTGATAAGATTCACATCATAAGGAAATTCAAAAAACAAACTGGCATTTCTCTAACGGATAATCTACGAATATTCCAAAATTTTCAATGAAATGCAATGAAATCAAATTGTTTGCTGGAAACAATTTTACGGACATAATTATTGTTTCAACGGATTGAAAATTAGAGACAGTATTGATTGAACATACCTCAGGGCGTTTCCGGGAATATTTCTATAAGTGCTTTACAATCGTTTTATTCACTCCGTGTGCCCGCTATTGTTGGTACAAACCATGAAACGTACCTGTCAAAAGCAAAGAAAGCACTCTGACAACGAAATTAAATGGCATTTTTGTTTCATGACGTCGGGTTTTTTTTTTTTTTTTAGCTTACATATCATCAATTATCCCTGATAAGAAATTCAAAGAAGGAAAAAAAGAGCAAAAAAAAAAAAAACACTTACAACCTTCGACATAACAATTTTACCGCAGGCTTTACATGAACGTCTCCAGAAACATGCTGACTTTTTATATCACAACCACTTTAATGAGAACACCAACGCCAAAAAAACGCAAAAGCATCCGCAGCTACGTTAGAGACATGTTTATTAATTTAGTATATAATTTCATTTAATTTAAGTCCGTTTCCATGTACGAACATTAAACGTTAACTTAAGTAACTTAGTGTTATAGCGAGAAAAAACTCAGAAGGTTTCATTAACCTTCAAATACTCTCTTCCACTGTTTATTATATATTTCATTTTAGTTTATCCCTCATATGTCACGAATTTTCTGCATCTTTCATATCAATGCCTTTTTTCTCGTTTTTTGCCTTTTTTTCCTTCACTGGTTATGGTAATTAGCTGATTTTGCAATTACGCGCTTATAGGTTGTGTATAAATTTTGTTGACATATTGTATTAGGGGATATAAAGCTCATGTACACATATAGATGAATGAATGTGTTGGAGAATATTGAACATATATGCACACAGTGGGTAACAAAACACTTGCAAGGAAACATTCCTAAAATATTGTTATATATATATTTGTATTATACTAATAATAGCAAATCAATAGTTCCGTTAATTAAGTTGAAAGAAATCGCCGTACACATTAGCCTGTAATGGTAAAATCGTTAAAGATGCTAAAGTTATATGCTTTTGAAAAAACATGCGAATGTTTTGTTAATCACTTTTTATATATAAATCTGCATAAATATAATATCTATGCACGTATACATGCTGTGTTCATACTATTTATTTTCTCATTGTCCATTAATTCAGTATATATATATATATTTGTGTGTATGTGTTTGTGCGCATGTTTGTGTGTTTGGTGTGGGTATTAAAAGTTGTGCGTGCTCATTTTACGAAAATTTTTGAAACGCATATTAATTAGAAATTAATGCAAATTAAATTTATAAAATTTTATTGACATTTCCTGTTGTTTCTGTTCATTAGTGAACTCGTAAATTTTAGTATTTTAGTGCAAAATTTTAAGTTTTTTGAATACGAAAATTTTCAAAACAAAAAAAATTGCATAACGAAAAAAAAATTTACTTAAGCTTTACTTAATGAGTACCATACACTTTACGTCCCAACGACATGCATAACGGCTCGGAAGATGTGGTACTGGGTACGTTTACAGATATCGTTTCGATCTTTTTGTGGCTATCATCAAAAAACAAAAGGTGTACTAGATTTTTTTTTTCTGTTTATAAAAAGCAGGCTCCATAAAATTTCTAAGTTCTCATTCAATGTCTGATTTTCTAGTATATCTGGGCGTCGCTTGCTATTGCAATTGCTAAAACTTTGAACCCTGTCCAAAGGGAATAGAATGTTAACATATAAACCATAGCAGATATGTATCTTAAACTATGAGCTATTATTTAGTAGAACCATTTAAATGTTTGGAGGAAGGAATGACTGTGACTTGTACAAAAAAAGGTCGGAATAACCAATAGTTATCTTTACCTTGCAACCTAACCAAGTAAAGCAGAGTTTCATACAATTACTTGTTAGCACCGTCTAAAAAGCCTAAGAAAAGTTCAAATCTGATGCTCAAAACGAACAAAAGACATTACAAACTCCTTTTTTATTGACTTCAAGTGTTGAGTGTGAAAAATTCTTGTTGATGTGAATGAAATGTGCTCACCCGTTTTTTATTCATTTCGTAAAACAAAACAAATAGAAGCAGAAAGAAGCTTTCGAGGCAAAATATGCCGTCCTATTTTTTTTTTTTTTTCGAGCTAATTTAGGCGCGAGTAGTAGTTGTCTTACATTCGTCTAATTAATTTTTTTTTCACAGGGATGATTTCTTATTCGTCCCACTTGGTGGCTGAATCAAAGAAGAGGGTGACAAGCTCAACTAAAGTTTATATTACAGTAGACCTCCCTATAAGTCGATGGTCTGCTTCGTTTTGTATGTTTCGTCTGAAACTGTGCAGTACGACTCGCTTAAATTATACAAATACATGAGCCGTTACAGTTCAATGCCATTAATTCACTTATCACATGTCAAATAGTTTTCTTCAATAATCAGGCTTAAAACACAACGTGATAACAATTTTTATTGCCTTTGAATATTAAATGATTTTTTACAAGAGAGGGAGATGGAGGTATAGAAATTTATCAATACATATCTTCGGTCTTAGTTTCTTACCGCGTTATATTCTACGAATAAAGCCGCAATCTTTTTCCTGTGGTATGCAAATTCTTCGTATATAAGGCGTGTTATAGGATAGTATACTGCATTATTTATTATCATTTAAATTTGTGGTATTTTTGAAACTTGATTTTGTAATATCTACGAATTCAAACCAGTACACAAGCACTCCGCTTATTTTGAACGGCTAATTAAGCAAAGAAAATAGTAACTGAACCGTGAGATGGATCTGAGGTATATTTATTTGTGATTTAGGGCCAATATGAGTTGTAACAGGTAAAGATTTTTGCGTATACATGGCCATAATCCTGAAAAGATCATACATAGTTTCAATGTTTATATCTTTTGTTAGCCTCGAATCCAAATATGGACTTAACTTTGGAGGTTTATTCCAGTTTTCGTCCCCGCGAGCATTCCGAGAGAAAAAAAAGCAGAAAGACTGACGAACGGGTAGACACAATTAAATATATTATTATTGTTCACCTGAGTGGTCAAGGGGCAAGAGTCTCAAATCTCAAGTGCGGTAGAGTTTTTAATAAAGCCGAAAGCCTTAGATGCTAGTGCTTTAAGACTTTAGTCTTAGAATGTATTCTCTGGCTAAATTTATAATAATGATAATAATAATTATAATAATAATAATAAATATATTATTCATGAATCTTAGGTTGATCAAATATGTACTCACCATATATAAAGTAGTAGCTTTTGTGCATGTTGCTTCGCATGGAACTAAGTTTCCTTAAATCATCTTAAATAATTTTGATTTTACCATTATTGAGCGCACTCTTTATTGAAAATAATGAATTATAAATCAGCGATAAAAAAAATTTATTTTTTTTTGTGTGTTGTGTGTTGTGTGTTAAATCGTAGCAATCGAAATGCTAGTGCTCCCAGTAATAACTACAATAATAATAATAATAGCAACAACAATATCAACTTTATTTTCGTATAGTCCGTCGTTGAGTCAGCTGTTTTGAATTAAAACAGTGATGCCAACGTATAACTTAATAAATCGAATCGAATATCATATGACTAACTAACATATCAACAACAGTTTCTTTTTTTTTTGTTTTAAGAAGAAACAAATCAAGCAATAGGAAGCTTTAATAATTGAAACAACATCAACAACTACATCAGAATCAATGGTAATAATTATATGTCATTAAAGAGTCAACAATAGTATTCCAAACAACGACTAAAACAATAATAAAAACAATAGCAATATAGTAAAAAAAAAAAAAAAACAACAATAAAGCATTACCATAAGGACGGTAAGAACAACATTAACATCTCGTTACAACTGTAAACAAAGGCTTGTTTGTTTGTTTCCTATATATATTGTCAAATCGAGTGAATGTAGCAACAACTACACACTTTACTGGTTTTGTGATTAAGCTGGTCCTGCCCTGTGAAGTGCAGATATTCATCACCCGTCGTTTTTGCTCACGCCAAATGAGTTCAGACGCGCAATGAATGACCAAAAAGTTAATAATTTGTCGGTGTTTATTTCCTAAAAATAATTACAGTCGTCTTAAAATTTTATATCCGGAATTTCCTGAAATTTGACTATCTAGTTCGCTATCTGGTTCGTTGCCTGTTATTTGTGGTCGCCTTTTTTTGTCTATTTCTGATTCAGTTCCGTTACAGTCTAGTCACACTTTCGTTAACTGGCTTTGCTGGCATAATAAGAATTCAAGAATGGCTCAGAATAGAAAAAGAAGTCTATTCGGAAAGTACAAACGCGGTGCTTCACCTAGAGGCTTCAAATTTTACTATAATACCAGACGAGCTTAGAGAATTCTCTAAAAGCAACTTGTTACTTGTATTTAATTCACTCGCCGAGGAAAACCAAGATAGTGCTGTTAAGGAAATTGATTGGCGAACAAGCCTTTTTATTATCTCAGAATACAAACACCTGCATGTAAGCATACATGGCGCGGGTCTACTAGTACTGCGACATGAATGCATCTATACATTCGAAAGTTAAAAAGCACTTTTTGCAGAGATGCAGCCATGAGTAGATAAATATGGAACAATGATTTTGTATATAATTAAATCATTTTATTGTTAGTTGACAAAATTGTTTTTATTATTTTGATCAAAAATATATCTCGGGAAAATTTACCCGCATCCCTTGGTTTTCTCAAGTTATCAATTCAAGTTCCCTGTTGGAATAGTTCATAGGAACAGCACAACCTGATATGGACGCAATTTCTAAGGAACGAGATTAAGCATGCTGTGTAAGATAAACAAAGAATATTATTTTTTATATATTAAATATTAAATATTGTGCGGGGACATAATGTTTATAATCTGCGACACTTTCTCATGGCATGCGGTAAGGTCTGCTTAAAAAGCGAAGAGTAAAGTTGATACCATTACTAAGGCTTAAATTAACTTATCAAAAATATCCATGCACTTGTATATAGAATGTTACACTAAATATTCTGCAAAAAGTTTAGGGAAAAAACAAAAGAATTCTTAGGGTTATGCTATGTGCCGGATCGCAAATGCTGTTTCAGATTTGAAATGTGCAATAGCTACAACTTTTTATAGTAACAAATTGTGCATTATTTTGTTTTATCACTCTACAATCTCCCAGCACTATAAAGTTTCGCTCCCCGTATTCAAGTATTTTTCCGCGAAATTTTTTTCTTATAAAAGCACCTGGTTTGTTACATCTGTCAAAAGCAGATAAGAATAATTGACATTGCGAAATGACAAAGAAAACGGGAAGGGAATTTATAACTCTGCATCCGTGTTCATAATTAGCATTAAAATCTTCGTTATGCACTTTTAGTTTTTTCGTCGAAGTACTCGCATTCGCTCGAACCGTTTTGCGCCTCGTATATATTGAACGGCCGCCGTAGTTAAGCTACATTATCGTATTCTTGTTTGGATATGATTTTAAAAGATTGTAAACAGTATCCTAAAGCCTTCGGTATTAGAAAAGTTATAAATAAGGGCAGAGTATGCAAATTGTGTTTTCGAAGCACTTGGAAAGAAGCACGGATTTTCCAGAGAAAAATTTCCTGCAGGTAATACATTTTTTCAACATATTGTAGAGGATTTAAAGAGAAAAAAAATTGAATTTTAGAAAATATACAATCGCGTTCCCTTTTCAAATAAATTGCTTTCCGATGTTCCCGTAACTAAAAATCTATCACGTGTTGCAGGAAATTTCTTGCTCCAATTACTTAAATACTTGGCAATCTTTTAATTTAACTTAAGCTTTACTTTACAATAAATATAATTTTATTCTAATTTTCTAGGAAATCTTTGCATTCCTTACCATAGTGATGTGCATACTATTTATGTGATCATGGCTGTGTGTGTGTGTGTACAGCACTAGATATTTATTGCCACATCTTTAAAGTGATCTGCAGAGAAGTTCTAAAAGAAAACACTTTTGCCTAATTAAGTTGATATGAATAATTGTTTGCAATATATTTTCATTCTTAAAAGCGAGAATTTATGACATTTTGCTCCGACGATAGAGCAAAACCCTGGTAATAAAGGATTCGTAATTGTCATGTGCAATTTGTTTCGAAACGTTTAGAAGAGCGTCTTTGTATATTAAAGCGTACTTTTCACGTTCCTGATATTATTTGCGATGGAAACCAACTCATTGGAGACTTGAGATCTTCTCAGACACGTATTTGTTCAACAAGCGGGCTCTATTTCTTCCTTTTCAAGAATTTCGTTGTATTGTTTCTCAGATTAACTGACGAAGCAAGGAAAATGTGTTTATTGGAAACGTGCAATAGTGAGCCCTTTCGCAGATGATTTTTTTGTCCGCGTTACCATTGCTCTTGTGTGCTTCAGGTTCACTATTTTGGGGTATTTTTCAAGTTTTTAGCTCTTCAAACATCAATTTTTCATTCGTCAGGAGGAAAAGTGGCGGTTACTTGTGTTGAAATGAGGATTTACTGTTAATAAAATCTTCAGTGTTTGTTCAAAGTTATTTTAAATGTATGATGTGTTCGTGTACTAGGGAACGCAAACAATACATTGGTCTCTTAACTCAATATTTACAATATTCCAAATTCCAACACGATTTGAAGTGTACTTTTAAATGACACAAATAAAAATAATGATTGAGATTAATGCGCCTCGTCGCATTGTATGGCATAAAAGAAATACAAGTTGCAAGTAAACAAAATGAATAATTGAAAAAGCATCGCAGATCTGATGCAGTTAATAATGATATAATGGACAGAAAAATAATTTCATGGTAAAATTTGATTTTCCCTAAATTGTTATCCATCATATTCATGTTTACAATTATATTTTGCTATCTTTAAAATTTTAAAATTTTAAAGAAAATTATTCCTATCGTTCTTGACATTTATCTCTGAAATTATGCGAGGAGTATCGTGCCGAGTATCTCAACTTAGCTACGTGTGCGTTTTGTATGCATTTTCGGTTGTTGTTGGTTGGTTGTTTGTTTGTTTGTTGTAAGTCACGTAACGTGGTCATTAAAACTGCTGACGGCATCATTATTGTCATCATTATCATCATTATAATTTGATTTCTTTCAGTTTTCTGCAACCGATTTGGTTACGCTGCATAATGAAGAACAACGAACGCACAAACTCAAGTCGAGTTAATAGATGGACATCGGACAAGCACATAACAATCAACTGAAATGCCATAGTCATATTGCATTATTATGCGTGTGTGTATTCTGTGGTGAGACATAATCATATGTACATACTTGCAATTAGATTGGCTGGTACAAAAAGATACGAGAGTCGTTTGATAAACTCAGTTAAAAACAATTAAGAAAGTTATATTTCGCGGGGTCGAATCTCGCATACCCATCGCTATGCTTTTCGCATTTTACTCCTCACGTTTTTTTATTGGACACCCATATCGTTGATATTATTAGGAGAAAAGTAATCGCGGTGTCTACCATCTTCATTTTCGAATTAACCCATTTTTAGGCAGATAATATATCTTCATTTGAAGAATGTACAAAATAGTTTTAAGCATTCTGTCTTGCTTGCGTTATGATAAATAAACATAAAACCGCAAAAAGGTGAAAAAAATAAAATTTAAGCAATTGCAACTTTGTGCGGACGAGGCCGATTCTCCCCATTTTTGCATATAAAGAGAAGACTATTTGGCAAAGTAAATGTGGAAAATTTCAGTCTTCTAACTTTTATAATTTTTGAGATGCGAGCAAAAACCCGCAAATTTTTGTTAAGAAGAACGGACTTGCGTTCAGTTTATGCTCCACTGCGGGCGTCTGCTCTGACCAATTTGGCCCACTTGCAATACCAACCTACGTTTTGAACCTAGAAATATGAAGCTGATATCTTCTTTTTGGGGCCCCGGAGGTGCTAACGAAGAAGACCACACAGACTCAGAATTTCACGCTGGGCAATTATATATATATATATACTTTCTAGGGTCTTTGCAACTTCCTTTCGGGTACTACATACATTATGAAAGAAAAAAACAAAATGAGTATACCCCCACTGTACAGCGGTGGGTATAAAAATAAGAATTCCTTTACAAACTAGCAAACAGAAGTTGCGCTGTCTGCTTTCTGAATATAAAAAGTCTGCAATATTTTTTGGAAATGTCTGTCACTACAATACAAATATTTTCTTCGAAATCGATATGTATATCAACAACTACGAAGGCATTTATATGTAACATAGAACCACGCAACTTTTAGATGCCGTATATAAGACTATATAAAGCGTTATTAAAAATCGGAAATAAAAAATTTGTTTAATCAATAATTGTATTCAGCAGTTTCGTGAAATTCAAGAAAAAGATAGAGTGAAATGAAGTTTGATAATCGTTGAAATAAGGTAGCATTATTTTTTCGTTTTAGACGATAGCACGCAAATCATGTGGGCTCAGGCTCTATGGCAGCCTAACCTTAATTAAAAAGTAAAGAAAAATTTATTGTCCACGTCAAACGAAGGTTCGTTAATGAAAAAAACTTACCTAAAACTTTACTTAAAGTTGGGTAGGCTGGGACAGTGACACACTGTTTTTTGTACGAACACTCTCATCAAATACGCCACGAGGCATAAATTTTCTTGATCAGTGTTTAACATTCGTTCATCAACTTGCAGCCTTTATTAATGTTGCGTCCCTCGTTAAGCGTGTACTTCACACAGCGCACGATCGAACGGTTTATTGGAATCATCAAGTGTTTAAGCCTATTAAGTGCGATTAATGTTCCTGTACAGAAGTGTCTTAAATACATTTGTCTTATTAAAGTTTATCCAGGACACACACCTTATAACATATGAAATCTACTTTATATACGAGATTGTTTGAAAACTTAACAAAGCTGCGTTATTGACTAACGTTAGAGAAAATTTCTTTCTGTTTGACTCCTACAAATTTTACTGTGAGTTTATACCGAAGACGAACTTGTTTTCTAATCTCATTTGTTCTTCGATTTCGCACTCCTTTTTTTACTACGCCGACGGACATACCAAATCAGGAATTAGGATACGTAGTTTTTTTTTACTTTCATAATGAAGTAAAAAAACGAAAAACCCACCAGAGATCCGATACATGTATATATATATATATATATATATATACTATATCTATATATGCATATCTATTATGCATATATATATTTATATATATATATATATATATACATATATATATATATGCATAAATGCATGTACATAGATATTATTGAACACAGTAAACAATACTGTCAGTTGAATTGGTAGCCATTATCTTATTATTACTTATTTGATTTTGTTTTAAATTCTTAAACAGATCTCGTATAACTTTTCGACGAAAAAGTTACAAATGACGATAAGGCAAAGCACATATACACATTCATACACTAAATTGCAAATTAGTTTATTTTACATCTCAAACGAAAGGCAAACGTGGCGAAAGCGAACGAGAAAGAAAAAAAGAAGAAAGAAAAGGGTTCGTAATGCAATATTATTGCTTTAAAGCTGTCTAGTGATCTGTGAGCTGTACATTTTGAAGTGATGTGATGCGATGGTTGGTCTGAATATCATCAAACCAACACTGTCGCACTTGTCATCACTTTATGACGTACAAGAATGCTGCACACATACACACTCGCACAAATATATACATGCATGTATACATACATACATAAATATATTCTATATATTCGAATGGGGTTGGACTAATATCTACGTACGTTGCATAAACATACACATGACCAAAAAGCAACAAAGCAGTCAAATTTCTACTTGTAGCAATTATCGTTAATAATGTTCATTATTGTTGCGTGTGTGTATGTTCTTGCGGCTGTTAGAGTCATTTTGTATATGACTCTTCTTATTATTTGAACATACATACGAATGGGAAATATCGTGTAAACTGAAAGAGTTGATGATGATGACATACACAATGAACTCGCAACAGACATTTGTCACTAAAAGGCAAATATTATAATTATCTTATACATGCTCAAATGCAAACACACACATATATATATATATATATATATATACGTATATATATATATATATATATATATACGTAAATACATTTAGCAAAGCACAACAAAATAGATATGTAAACGTATTTGATTATAAGGTTGCTTTCCGCCAAAAAAGAAAAAGCGAAATGAGAGAAAACAAGAAGAGAATCAGAACATATGAATTCAATTTTATTTTCCTTTTTCTTCCGCATACAAAGATACACACATATCTTAATATACTTTTTAGAAAAATTGAAAAAAGAAAACATTGCTCTAATGGATTTCAAATCCGTCATTTGGTGGACTTAATAAATTTAAAGATCCCATAATACGCATACTTGTAAAGTAACTTTCAAAAGTCCATAAAATGGGCAACATGGCCGCGACCATGAAGAATACAAACTAGTACGCGGTATGTTCACCTTGCGGAGAATCTTCTATACCCGTACTCTCGCAACAATATCTTAAGGTTGTCTTTCCGTTTATCCTAATATGTATCGTTGGGGAGAATGTCAAATTGTTAGTTTATTAGTTAGAAAAACATTTCAAAAGATTTGATTTTTGCTCAGAATTTCTTTGTCGCCGTAGCTATGTATGTATTACAATTTTTGTCATTTTTATTGGTTTCAAAATAAAAGAGTTGAGCCAAAGTTTTGAGCAAAGATAAAAGGTAACGCAACCAAACGCAGATGGCTAAAAATGCAAAAATAAAATGTATGTGTTATGTATTGTGATGAATTAGGCGATGTGGTTAACATGTCTCCCCACCTTACGGTGGTGGCTACAAGTTGCAAAAAAATCAAATGCAAATGCTATGAGGTAAGAATCAATGAATGTGGTAAGCAGACGTCTTAAGTGGATCGAATTGCTATCAAAGAGGAAGAGCTGAGAGATTAATAAAAAGCAAAGCTGTCTGAACAATAGACAGATGCGTTTGCGTGTTCATACCAAATGTTTTCTGTTTTTTTTTTCATGCGTATTAGATCATAATTGAAGGTCTTCACTGGCATGTAATAATTATGATAGATAAAAAGCGTAAATTGAACGCCTTCCCTAATGTTATTGCAACTTTGTTTTTGTTAACTTTTTATTGTAATTCTGATCATCGAATTTTGAGGACATATCATCAGTTTTAATAGCGCACTTATGAGTTGCGGATATGTGTATAGAATATAAAATTTCTGTCTTTATTTGAAATTGTGATCGGATTACTTAGCGTTTCATTTTGCTCTTTGTTTATGTTTTCCTTTTTTAGACGGTGAATTAAATTTGAAGAGGGGCTTGCAAGCAAAAAAAAAAAATGAAAATACAAGTTAGCTCAATGAAATGTTTGCGATTGACAGTTGGGAGAGATTGGGAGAGAGTTAGAGGAATCCAAGATCTGCCACATAACGAATATAATTTTCTTTACACATTATTTTATTTGCACACTTTTTTATTTGCACACTTTACATATTAAACGGGAACAGGTTAATAATGTTTTTGTTTACCTCTTGTCTTTGTTTGCGGGTTATTACCCTTTTATCTATAAGCAAAGGAAAAGGGGACATTTTTGAGATGCAGGAAGGAGATTCTTTTTTCTCTTTCATAATATCAAAATGTGATATTAATGACCTCTATATGGGAATGCTTGTTTGAATATATGTATATTACTCTTTGTTTAAATGCATGATTTACTTTTGCAATTACTTTCGCTTAGTCGGCCAAAGGAATATTTAACGTAAATTACTGCATGGAAGATTTTTCGATTAAAAATTCATTAGTTTATACAAACTTTTCCAGTTCGCATCTGGCGGTGAATTAGCGGTTTTTCTTTGTCAACTTTTCTTAAAGAATTTCCGTTAAAATTTCTTGGTTCGCAAACGCGCCCATTGAGAATATTATATATTTATAACTCTCCTTACTTCAGTTCAGTTGATTTCGTTCACTTTCATTTGGTAAAATAATAATTAAACCTGCTTTAGAAATCCTTTTGTTTTTCATTTTTTTTTATAAAGTTCGACTTCCGCTTACGTGTATCGTCATGATGAAGTTGATTGCATTCATTTGTTGCTTGCATTTGAAACGTTTCTCTACTGTATAAGTGTATTGCGCAAATAAGTTAATGTAAAATTGCAATTCGAGACTTTGAAGTAAGCCAAGATAGACATATCTACATGTATATAGGCAAGATCTGTGCATTTTTTGTTGTTTATGTTTGAGATCATCAGTCAGATTATGGGTATCCTTAATGAATGTTCAAATCAAATTTCAAAACGATAAGTTGTAGACTTTATTATTAAGGAAATTGTTCGGAAAGTAACATCGTTTTTTTCCCCAACAGAGGACTTAATTGTACTTTTTCAAAGCCAACACACTTCACACTTAGGCCATATAATCATTAGATATTTTGACAGCTGATATAGCAAAGCTTGCTTGTGAAAAAGTTCGACAAGCATTTTCAGTATATTTTACTTTCTCACTATCGAAGAGATAAAACTGGCCTTCAAGCAGGAGTAATTATTATAAGAAGATGGATCTTTCAAGACGCCAGTGCCAACATTAGTCTGCAAAATGTCTCGAGGATTGACCACGTTCTATGGATGAAGGCGCAATAAAAGCATTAATACATTCACGCTGGCGTATAACAACTTGTGAGATCGTTGGGAGATTAAATTTATCGAATTCGATCGTTCATGACCATTTAAACCGTGCTTTACTTTTCAAATGTCAGGATAGTGATCCATTATCACTGGGGACGAAAAATGGGTTGTCTACAACAATGTTAAACGCAATAGATCATGGAGTAAATAAGATGAACTGGCCCAAAGTACTTTGACATTTGATATTGATCAAAAAAAAAAAAAAGGTGGAGTTTGGTGGGATTTCGATAGAATCCTTTTTTTATAGCTTCTTGATTCACTTAAAAAGAAAAGACCAGAATTAATAAATAGAAAATATATTCATGTTCATAAAAAAAAACAAACGAAGTTACTTTCCGAACAACCTGATATATTACTATCCATTCAGTTTAGATCCTTCAACGTGCCCTAATTAACGTTCATAGTTAAGGCTTTTTAGGACTTTGATTTTTTTTTGTCTATCACACAACTTACAACTTACTTCCCATATTCAAATTTTCTTTCGCATTCTCTTCCCTCAAAGATAATATTATGCTAGGGCGACTGCTCTTGCTGCATCTTTTGAGATAGAATCGCATGTTTTACGCTTTACAAAAAATTGTAAAAATATGTACAATTTTCCCATAATTGACGAAATGAGCTAATTAAGAAAATAATTGTTTTACTTGGAAAATTTAAAGTGATTTCGACCCTTTAATACCACAAATAACCAAAGCATTCGGTGAGCTAACGAGCTTAAGTATTTATTCAAGAATTTATTGGTACTGTAAAATGCCTAATCCTTAACAAAGTCGTTTCATTACGAACAAGGAAGTATTATTCCTTTTACTTTATAGGTGGAAAATTTTTTTGCGCTTTATACTCCTATTAATAGTAAGCAATTACTTATCAAATACCAATTTAAGGCTGTGTCTTGTGATAGTCAGCAAATTGTGATTAATTTCTTCAATTTATTCCAATATGTTTTATCATATTACTAAATTTATTCCAACATTACAATATTATTCTTAATAAAAAAAAATTACTTAAAAATATTGTCACATAAAGTGGGAGGGATACTTTTCAAAATGAAAGCATTTCTTTCGCTGCCTAAGTCCTCTTTGCAAAATGGATTATTTTATATTAAAGATGAAAACATATATTAAAGTGATGCTGGAGTGCGCCAGGAAATTGTTCTAAGCCCAACACTCTACAAAATGTTCACATCAAATTTTTCAGACGCTAACATTATTTTAACTGCGACACATGCAAATGACACTGCAATCTAACATCTGGCGATGCCATGATTGCCTCGCATGAACTATAAATTCATCTCAACAAAATATCGCTTTGGCTTAACAAATTTTAAACAAACATTAAAATAAATGCTAGAAAATCTTCGCATATTACGATTTTGTAATATAATAGGTAGTATGACAGTAAGGGATCTAGTCTTTCACTATTTTCGAATGGCAATGAGCTCCCCGTCACCAACTGTGTAAAAGATCATGGCTTATATATTGAATAGAGATTAAAAACCAAAGTATTCCATTAACCAATTGATCCCGAATGTCAACTTAATGTATGAAATAAATGCATTTTGCAATTTAAGAGTGCCCTGCAACTTACTTGGACCTATGGTATACAATTGTGACGAACAGCCAGTATCTTTAATACTGGAGTACCTCAAAAATGCGACCCCTCGTCTTATTGCTGATGCCCCGCTTTGCTTTAGCAACAAAACTACTTTCAACGACCTGAACTTGCCTGCCACCCACCAAAAACCGATTTCAACGCTTTTCTTTTGATACTTTCTCAGACAGAGTAACCACGTAAATTCCTTGGCAATATCTATTTTAAAAGAATCGAATGAAATAAGAAAACTGAAAATGCATCATCTACTGGATCCGCGATTTCGAAATTAAATTAGTTTTGTTTCTTGAATTATTTTAGTGCATCTTCTAGATCTATATAGTTTCATGTCTGTTCTATGGCGCTCATTGGAGAGACAATAATCTCTCCTATTTTTCTTCCCTTTCTATGGCATTTAGTTATTATCTTCGTCAAAATATTGTAAACTAAATATGTAATCAAAAAAAAAAAAAAACAAAATTAATTTTTATAAATAAATCGGTGCAAAATATTTAAATACTTTTACATTTATCCCGGGATTTTTAATTTAGTTGTCGTTTGTAAAGTTCGCCAGTACAGATCAGAGATACATTAAAGGGTCTGCGTAATGAGTGAATGAAAGTTTGGAGGCCAATTTTCAAAGAAAGTTTCTCTTAATCTTGGAATTTGACTACAACAATCGCCTCTTCGTCATCCAATTTTTTGATCCAGGGTTGAAGGGTTAGACCCTAAAAACGAATGATCCATTAATTCGGCACAAATATTCAATAGTTTGTGATGGAGAAAGAGTTGCACTTTCCCCCGTTGTTTTTCGTACTCATCACGATATTACATATATTGTAATTGATATCAATATGCATCCTAAACTTTAGAACTAGTTTCGCTCGACATCCAGCTTGACGAAGTAGAGAACGAGATATTTCACTCTTCGCATAATTATATACTGTATCCAATATCAAATGTGCATCTCCAAATAAACATGAAGTATGGACGGATACAATAACCTATAATGAGTGCATTAGGCGAGAGGAAAATGGGCCCTTTAAAGATAACAAAAAAACGCGTTTAAACCATTATGTTCGTTTTTACCCAAAAGATGCCTTACCAACTGCCTAGAATTTAGATTGCGCAAAAGTTTTATTAGATTTAGCTCCTTTGGGTTCACATTTCATTTAACGTCTACACAAGTTCAAAGTTTCCAAAGTTAAATGGTGCTTTTAACTAACGTTTAATATTGAGGTAGCGGCAATTCCTACTGGTTGCTAAAGATTCCAGTAAGAAAATGTATACTTTCCTTGTCATTGACGATAAGGTCAGGCGAATTTATACTAGTTTTACTTGTTTTTCCTTTTTTTTTTTAATTATTTAACTAACTACTTGGGTTAATTTCACTCGAATTGATTATCTATTCATCTAGTTGCCCGTGCGGTCAATCAGTCGTGCGTCAGAACTCTCGTCTTGCTTTACGATATGTGATATGAATGCTGTGAATAAAAGGAAAAAACAAACTTTTCTACTCATCAGTGGAATAGATGGCGTTCATTCGAATTTACCTGTCTTCTCTCTTTGAGTGACATCTAATCTCCTTTTATTAAGTACCTGGCTCACGGTGAAATACTTAAATGCCACTTAAATTATAGCTTAAAGAGAAAAGTAAATAAATGACGGTCTAATAGAACATTGAACTGGAAATATTGCGCTAAACTGGGCAATGACCTTTTTCATTCCACTTTTTCGTATCGTTGCCTTCAAAAGTCATTCGCCAACAAACAAATTCATTAAATCAACAATATAAAATGATTTTATATGTGCAGGTTTGCAAACGCGCCCACTTCGATGTAATTGCCGTGAAAAATCGTAAAACCGCCTGTCCCTTCTAGCTATAGTCTTTTCTGTTCCCGTCGTCGACAAAACGGGCATTCTCGAAAAACTGGGCAGAAAAAAAAAACAAATGTTCAAAGCTTTCTAGAATTTAATTATTTTGTTTAGTGTAGACAAAATTTTCAAAGCAAAGAAATTTAAAAAAAATAGTGCCTGTAAGATAAGAGGTTTCTCGTGTTCTAAAATAGTAATAAGTGATATATTTTAAGCAGATATTTGCAGTTATTAAGAGATATGGTGCAGAGCTGAGATTTTAATCAGCAAGTAAAAGATTACAGTTGGTCCGACCAAGGCCGTTCATTACAGTTCGTCTGATCCAGTATTTCGCTTATTTTGGTCATAAAGAACCCAAACGTGATCCAACTTCTTCTAAATTTGATAAACTTTTTCTTTGGCAACAACTTGATTATCTTCATCTATTGTTGTCGTAACGAACTCAAAATTAGATCTTCATTCTATCAAAACTCTACCTTTTTCAAAACGCTCCTATATATGGGGACCCGGCCAAAAACGCGCCTATACCGTCCGTTATGCTTAAGAAGTGTAAATGCAACAAAATTTTAAGCGCAGCTGTTTTGCACTATCAATATACGGTACGGTTTTTCTTATAAAAAGTTTTCAGTTTAATTAAATCCATTTTGCGCGATGTTCGTATTTATTCCTCTTCTCCAATTGGATATTAAAAGATTTAAAGGAACTCTCAGAAATGCATGTTTCTTCTTCTATTTTGATCAATCAAGCGATTTGATTAAAATTTGGTGCACATAAAATTCGTTTTATTTTTTGACTTACCACTTGCGAGTATGCCAAGTAAATTTATTTTCTGTGTGTTGATTATTTTGCACATGAAAATTCATTCACCATATCAAGAGCAAAAGATGAACAATATTTCACTGTAACAATGGATATGATAGGGGTGCAAAAGCATATAGATATATACTGAAAAAACAAAGTAAGAAAGCACTATTCGCCTGGAAGCGAACTTTGAATACTCGTCGCATAAAAACCGCTTTCTCAACTAATAGATGAGTCAGTTGACCCGACAATTGACGATACTCCTTTACTTGCATTTTTAGATTACTATTATATGTACTCTGCAAGTACTTCAGATCGTTGAGATCGAAAAAATCATTGTTTGTTATTGATCACAATATTATCTTTTTTTTTTTTTACTTTACATTGCATTCGTCAAGTTTTCAAATTTCATCTATGCGTGATATTGAACATGATATAAGATTTTTAAGACTTTCGGAATTTCAAGTTACAAAAGAGAAGACAAAGCACTGTTACTCATCTATCCTTCTATGGCGGATAGAAAAGTTCCAATATTATACGATGATGGTTTGGGTGATAATACTGATGATGATGACGGCGATGGTGGTGAAGATGACGAATATAGCGCAAAAGGATCAGATATCTATAGTGCTATATAGTGAATGTACAGAAATATAGTGTATAAATAAAACAGTAAAATTCTAATGAAATTGGAAACTTAATAGAAAAGCAGGTGGTCTGTGAATTACAGCAAAAATTCGTCGATATTTTCTCCCTCAATAAATATATATACGTATAGATAGATACATATGCGTATGTGCATATGTGCTCAATTTCTGAAGTTTATAGTAAATGCAAAGCAATAAAGAAAAAGAAGCAGAAGCAGAAGCAAAAAAAATAAAAAAAAAAATAAATAAAAAAAATAAGGGAAAGAAAACAACACCAGGCTAAAACATCAATGAGTGACTCCTTCCTTGTAATTTATTTGCAGATAGTATGCAGTTGATTGAAAAAAGTGGGGAAAGAGTAAATCATCTATTGTAGATGCACAATGAAAGACTGTTACTATTATTGTAATAATCGAAGAAGTTAGTTACTTTTCAGTTTGTCAGGTGTACATACATTATAAAAAAGTTCAATTTCATATGTCAGTGGATGTGTGACTAGTCATTCAACCAGTCAGTCAGTCAGTCAGTGAGTCAGTTTTTCAAGTCAATATAAATCTCAACTAGCCCCGCACGCGTTTTCTCATGACTGAAATTTTCCTTGTGTTAAGTTACGTATATAACACGACTGTAAAAACAAAAACAACAACCAATAACACAAAAAAGGAAAACAAGGAAAATAAAAATTGCAAATTATAAACGTATGTTAAATTTGAGTGACAGTTAAACAAATTAAAAGCAAGTAAAGAAGCTATGTTCGGCTCGAGGCGAACGTTAGTTATACATCATTTAAGGTAAAGATATAAAAATTGCTCAGGTGTGCTTTAACTTTAATGCTAGCTGTAGACTGTTGGGGATGATTTTTTATGCATTTCTTTACATGCCTCCCAAAGTAAATCAGTTTTAATATGCAAACTTTCTAATTCGATTCGTTTTTTGGGGGCTCCTTTTCCCCTCTCTCTCTCTCTCTCTTTCTATCTCTCTCCTTTTCTTTCTCTTTCTTGTTCTCTCCCCCTATCGGTACCTCTCCTTCTCTTAAGGGCGTGTCATTAAGCAAACGCATACATTTTTTGAGAATAGAGTGGTAGGTCAATTATATGCATAGGCGAGATCAATTCTTGCTGTTTTTTAAAGCCATTTATTTCGAAGCATTTCAAGATTAGATAGATAAAGGCAGATAGATATCAATCAATGCTTATAATTACATTATTTTTAAAATTCTGTACTAAGTAAAATCTTATACTTTTCAGAGACTTTCTGCAGGATTAATTTTGTTATGAATGTTATGAATGGAATGACAACGTTAGTACATATTACCATTCCTTCTTGGGTATACAACAAGGACTAAAAATTGGAGGCAAAAAAAAAAAGAAGAAGAATTGTTTTGCTACTTCCCAGTATACTTCCGTAGACACCCAGGCAGACAGCAATTGCCAACACTCACTTTTATAACTGCTGGATAGACTACACAATACGCTTGCATTACAAGAAGCTTAAAGAAGATGACTTACAAATATCACTTAGCGATAAATAATTAAATAAAATATTTTCCAAAGTGTTGTAACAATAATTTGAGTCCACTTTGTTGTGAACATTGCATTAAATTCGAGCGAGGAGAATTCTTTATAAAGTCAATTACCATCAAAGTTAGTATTAACTTTTATCCCTCTTTCTCTATATATATGCATATATCTTTGTAAATCTAGATATCGGATTGGAGACGCAATATGCACAGAGACCTTAAGAATTGTGTCCATATATGAGGTGAACATTTTTTAAATTGTTTACAAAGACTAAAATGTATTCTATTCCAAATCATTAATTTAATGCATTGAAAGAAACGATGATCAGTAAGACGAGTGGAAAGCCTTTAATTTTTTGTATTCAACGTTTTATAAAAATTTACAAATTTTTTTTATTTTTTGTTTCAATATTCTAAGAAATGAATTACGAATTATCTTCTTTCGAAGAATAATATACATTTTGAATGAACGCTCCTTTCTAGATTCCCTTTACAGCCTGGTAATGTTGTAATTAAACAATAAGGATTAGGAAGTTTCATTTTTCTCGGTAAACCTGGGAATCAAATGAAAAGGAAAGGGCTTGTGGTTTCGATCGCAGTATATAGAAGACAAAAGTAATCAAATTACGTTCTGTTAGACAAGCAAGCCGAGCCAATTTAGGAAGTCAAACTTTCGTTCTCATCACTCTCAGAAAGGCCTTTACATTTTATCCAAAACTTCGATCTTTTATTCACCATCGAAGGATAGGGGTTCCTTTACTACGTAAAACGCTTTTAATGTCCAGAAGGAATCTTTAGGGACCCAATGAAGTATAGCTGTTTGTGATAGGTATTAATTTCGTTTTCTACCTAGGTGCGTTCATGTGTGTCTACAACTATCCCTGTGTCTGTGTGAGTAATGGCTGCGACAAACATTTTCACTATAGCAAAAATGAAGATATCGGGTTGAATTTGGCAAAATCATTTGAACTTCTTCTACGCAGAAAATGGACTAAAACGGTTAAAGGATACGTCTTAGATGGAACGTAAACTAAAAAGACCTCCGCCTTTTGGATTTTTTATTGATTTCTTTTAAATTGCAACAGATACACGCCCATTCGATAATACAAAACTTCAAGCTTTATTTTTTGTTGTTTTCTTCTTAGTTGTTTTTTAAGAAAAAAGTGGGAGATATACAAAATCCGCTCACAACTGAATATAATATTCTTGAACACTAATAACTAAATTAAACACTATACTATGAATCGGGGCATCTTGGTAAAGCTAAATGTGGCAACTTTTCCGTTATTTTAACTAGTGCGCGAAACGAGCTTCGTAAGCACTTATATCTTAAACCGATTAAACCTACTAAGTGAATCGCTGAATTAAAGCTGTCATCAATAGCTTCACTCTGTGATACAAGCAAGTACAAGTACGTCATGGTGTACTCAAAGTATTAACTAAAATGATCGTTGGCCTCGTCGCCTTCAATTCGATGCAATCAGTCGCTAGTTTTAATGAAAAATTTGCTAAGCCTTTGTTCGAGCCCGTCCGCATTCATTATTAAATGGTGAACTTTATTAAGTTGAAATGTACGAAAGAAATTGAACAGAAGAAAATGAAAATAAGTTCTCTTTGTCTAGGGTTAAAATCTTTTAGATATATAGTGAACGTATAAAAAAGTTTTGAAGTATTTTACGTAAAATTCAAATAGTGTTCGCCTAATAAATTCGATTCAAAATATTGGCGATAATTAGTCAGAAAGTGACTCGTATTCTCGATAACATCCAAAATCATTCCGTATCGAAACAACAATTAGATTTTGTATTGCCACGGTAAAAATGAAAGTGCTGGTTAAACAAGCCTCGAGTGATCGCTCGGAGAAAAAGTAATCTTATGTAGGAAAACATGTTTGGCGAGTATTCCACTTTAATGCTTCTAAGGTGTCTCCTAGATGGCTGATGAAGCATTATTTTACTACAAAATCATTTTATCCGCTTGAAAGACGCTATTGGCATTTTGATCACCCTCCCTACACGAAGTACAGGCTTGGCGTTTCCACTTTGGCGTCGATGCTGGCGCTTGTCTACTCAGAAGTTTTTGCAAAACCAATTATCGTTGACTTAACACAACACTTTTCTTTGAATTAACCTGAAAAATTCTTCTTCCTATAAAAGCATTTTTCCATGTTTTAAACATGCACGAGATCACGTATGCTGTCTTTCCTTAAAATAGCGCATTGGCAAAAGATTAACGGAAGATAAATGAATTCTTGAAAATAATCAAAAAATTGTAAAAATAACTAGTCGTAGAAGTCGACTTAAGCTAAATACGGTTCATATTTCATTCTCTATCGTTTTTATTATGCTGATATAATGGTGCAAAATAAGCAAGAAAACTTCATGTAAAATTTAGTTGACAGCTAAATGTCAATGCTTGACTTTCACACGACAGTTGTTTGTGAATAAATTCTAACCGACAGGCGAATAAATAGGAAAACGAAAAATTTTTCTAAAAAACAAAAACTACGAAAATAATACTCATGTATTTGGATATATATATATATAGGTATATGCATGTATATGTATATATATTTATGTATAAATATTTTCATATTGTTAGGCGCGTACTCTTAACAATTTCAGACATATTAATGTTAATATATTTATTAAATATCACGCTGTCAATGTCCTTCACCCACCCACTCTTAAAAATTATATATAGCAATTTGTGCCTTTGCCGTTGGCTAGTGACACTGTGAGTGACAGTGTGAGTTTTTTTTGTCTAATATAAATTTAATACAAAACGCAAATACTTGCATGTCGTCGGTTAGCAAAAGCTGCTGCAAAAATTGAAAATATCTCTTAAAGGTGGATGCGCAAATCTCCCTGATTTGCTTCTATCCCGTTACAATGTAAGGGCTATTGTTGTATGACAATCTACCACTCCCCTCCTCCTTTTATTTAGTGAGCTTAATATTCGGTTATTTTATAATACGGAATATGTCGTGGCTTCATTTATATTCTGAACATTTGTTATTCAATTTATGCATATTTTTTTAAGCACCCTTTACTTATGTACATACCATTCTATGTTCAACATACCAAATGCATTTTTTATTTCTTATTTTTTCCTTTTATTTATATATTTATCTACTTGTTTTTTTGTGTCAGAGATTTCCTAAGTTTTTGTACGCTCGTATACATAGTTACTTTCATTCTTTCTAGTCCCCTTCTTCTTAAATCATATCTTAATGGTTATTTGATTTTTGATTTAAAAAAATTATATGTATATTGCCCTTAAAGAAATTGGGAAAAAAAAAAATAAACAGAAAAAGTAAACCATTTGCCGTCATTTTAGTTGAAAATGCTTTGATGTGTTCGTTTACCAAAGGGCAACGTCGTAAATGAGCGTAAATGTTTGAAATTATTTCGTGATTAGTACAAAGAACTTTAGCTTAAGGGTGCTGCTGTTCGCCTTCTCATCTGTTTGCACGTTAATACAGTACACATAATGACATTCAGGGTATTTCTCTGCATACGTTGTAATATCAATGAAGAGCTTACATATCCGAACGTAGGCAGTTATATCCATTCACAGAGATATTAACGACTTATATTACTAATGTTAGTAATTAAGTTTATAATTCCATTACATTTTACTTATTCGCAGAATATTTTATGCGATTAGGTTGCTTTCGCCTCCCCATCTACATAGGAAGATAACATAAGGAGAAATTTGTAAAAGCTCAAAGCTTCTTCCATCAAAATTGCTATAAATAGTATACTTACCTAATCCGGAATACAATGATCTGGCTCGGGAGTGCCCAATTCCATCAAAACATACTCGTTCACATTCATACAAGTAATTGTTGGTTTTTTTTTTTGTGTTTCACTGTAGAACTGCAGTACATTAATGTTTGTGCACAACTAAGAATTGTCAACTCCATGGGAAATTGTGTTGAAAGAATGACCGATCAAGTGATTCGGAGGAGTTTCGCATGCGGATAACTGACCCATCTTGAAAGAACCATTCAGGGAGCCCCTACTTATTGTTGAGTTCATATGCACAAAGGTCAAAGATTTACAACACATTACTGTATCGTAAATTACGCAACGGTCTCGTAATATTCAATGTGTGGTGTTTGTACCGATTAACTTAAAACGGTTGGATTTGATTGCAAATGATATGATAATCTTGACTTATCTGCTTGTGCTCGAGTATTATTTATTTTTAAACCCATCATCGAAAGGTGGGGGTACGTTTGCAACGCCCAGATGGAAGCATCAGAGACCCTACAAAGTATATATATTCTTGATCAGCATGAAATTCTACATCGATTTAAGCATTCCCTTGTGTCTGTCTGTCTGTCCGTCTGACCCTCTTTGTAATGTCTGTTGTAAACATTCTCCTGGCCGCAAAAATGAAGCTATCGACTTCAAATGGGGAAAAAATTGGAAGTTCTTACTCGCAGGCTGGTATTGAAAATGATTAGATACACTAAGACAAGCCATGCGCACATCATAAAATTTTTCAGAGCTTGGAATAATACGTGAACTGTAAACGAACAGCACTAGTAATCTGAATACAAGCAATGAAGCGATAACCTCCTGGTCGCAGCTTGCACTTCCACCTTTTACGCGTATGCGCTAAGATTAAGTAAAAGTGCCGATAGAAGCAAATGTTTCTTTCATATTCTGATATATTTGTACTGTAAGGTTCCGAATAATTAAATAAAGGGTTCAGAAAAGCCAAAGACATGGCGATGTTAACTTAATTGAGGTTTTTCTTGGGATGTTGCGAGGAAAGACGTTCTATTTTTCAAACAAAGTGAATCTTACGAAATATTTGAGTCTGGACTTCACGAGAAGAATCTTTTGGCTGGAAGGACTACAGTAAGTAATAAATTGCAATATACCCTTCATATTACCTACATATTAATTACTTGTAACGTCTTCGTTTGTGTTAGCCAAATTATGGGTATTAGTTCACGTATTAGCACAAAAGGTTCGTGTTGCAAAATTCCTATAGTATAAATAGTATGAAGTTTATTTAAACTTTTTACTATGTAAACTATTTGGTATTTGGTATAAAGTCTTCATTATATTTTCACAATTTAAACAAAGAGATTTTATCAAAGGAAAAAAAATAAATAAATCACTAAAGCATATTTGCCTCAAAATAAATAACAGTTTTTGTACACAATTTGCTTTCACTTGTGATAAGCGGTATAATAAATGTTATTCCGTTTGGAACACTGAAACTTATGCAAAAAAGATGCTTGAGTTGCTTGAGTCAAGCCCTTCTATCGGTTCTCTTTGTCGCGCCAGATACATTGAAATTTTTCACTTACGAAGTGTGTATATTCGATTTTTTAATTTTTTTTTTGATAATGTTGGTACGTACGTCCTCGACATATGTTCTCATTGTCAGCTCTTTTTTGCTATTTTTCAGTTTGCTTTTGAGAGAAATAAAAATTAGACGTGTTTAGCTGTGCTTATCAAGAAAAAAAAAAAAAAAATTAATTAAAAAATCTTTATTATATTTTGTGTGAAAAATGCGAGTCTAGTTTGAGCAAAGAAAAATATTTATAATTTCGTACAATTTCTACTGATTTGCGTAGACCAAGTTAGAATACATAAGGGGGTAATTCCATAATAAAGCAATTCACAAAATGTAAGAAATAGAAATAGCACCTGTGAGAAAACAAAAAACTTATTACAGCAGGACAATGAAACGTTTAAGATTAACCAAATTTTAAGCAACACGCATACGACCTTTTCTAATATAAAGATAATTGCAACTACGTCAAGATATCATAGCTATTATCGATGCCCTTGACTATTAAAAACTCAACGATAATGTAGCTACGTTGTCATTGAAGGCGTTCTTACTGTAAGGTAAGAAAGACTCGTAAAGTAACTCGAAAATAAAGTTCTTTTTAAAAAATAAAGGGAAATACTATTCTTAATATTACGCGTACTTTGAATTTCAATGCGAATTCTTTTGTTAGGTTTATACGACTGTGTAAAAAATTTTCATGAAATTGAATAAGTTTGCAATCAGTAAAGAAAATATGTACGTAAAGTTGTACCTGCCGTCATTTCAATTATTGCTTCTAATAAGAATTTTGTTTACTTAATACTCGTTTATATATGTAAACCTTTACCTAATGGTAAAGGGCGACAAGATAAGAACTACTTGTTATATTTGCTAACCCGTGAGGAAATTTTGCATTGACTGCCGTCTTTTCATATAGTTTTGTGAATTGAAAATCACCAAAGAAAATAATAGTAAATAAATAAATAAAAGCTTCAACCTTAAATTTTGACGACAACAATGAAATGGTAAAAAGGAAAATATTATCCAATACCGAAAAGAAAAAAGAAGAAAGAGAAAACATGGAAACAAAAATATTTTTGCTGGATCCCATTTTACAATGAATAAATAAACGAAAATTGTTCATTATGCTGGAGGCCATTTGACTTGCATATCAATGAGCTCAGGAATTCTAATCTACTCAGTTATTTTGTTATTTCAGTTTTTTTTCTACTTTTTCGTGTGTTCGTTGACTTGTTTACCAGCAAAAAGAAAAATTTGCCAAGTATATTTGCTCACATGTGCATGTTAAAAAGGTAGACAGACATACCGAGACATACCGTATGTATAGCAATATAAAATTGGTCGTGAATATGTACACTTTGCTACATGAAGATAAAAATCAGAGTTTTTTCCTTTTGTATATGTAAATTGAAACGTTTGCGCATAATATAAAAAAGGCAAAAAAAAGACGAAAAGAAACATGGAATTTTATATTATTATCGCATTGTGTTGTGTTAATATAAAACGTATATATGATTTAATGCATTATATGAGCCCTAACGCCTACACCCGGTTTCAATATCAAAAGAATGAAAAATATTTATAATAATATGCGCATTTATCTGCACCATCTAACCACTTGCACTGATCAAGCTTCAAATACAATACGTATCAAGTAACCGATCGTCAAGGTACGCGTATAAATACGGAATTAAACTTTGTGCCGACTCGTAATAATTTTGTAATTAACGTCATTAACTTGACATGAGAAATCAACTTGGACAATGTAAAAACTGAAAAAAATGTTGTTTTTTCAAAGAAACAAGAGCTAAATGAATCGGTTTTAAACTTTTTTTTAAACTCCTTTTACTTTAAATGGCATAGAGATTTTTAGACCCACAATAATAATATGCGCTTTGGTGCGAATATTGTACACTTGCCAAAAATGTCTTAAAGTGTGTCTTTAATAATTTTTGAATATGTTAAGGAGCATTTAAGCCAACAAAAAAAATCACAAACAAAAAAAATCACAAGAATTTTATTATTATAACTTTTAAGAAGTAATGCTGCCTGGTAAGCACAAATTTATGTCTCATTTTTTCAACTTTATTTACCAAAAACGATACAATATATCTAAAATGAATTTTTAACGCAAATAAAGGAAATTAAGTAGAAAGTTACAGTTGAAATTTGAGGTCATCAACGGACAATTGAAAGAAACTACGACCACCTGAAAAAATATATTCTTGACAAAAATTTTTTTTAAAGTTCCAAGTGGTCAAATTTCAAGAAGAAAAAATAAAGTAAAAATATTGTTGTGGTCTAGGGCTCACCATTAACTGCTTCACCTAGTATGGTTAATCACTCGTTTTGATGATAATACACGAAAAATTATACATTATTTTCATCTATAGGCATACTTTCCATAAAATTCTTATATGCGGTGGTATCCAAAACATAGACCTACCCAATGGTCCAAATTTGTTAAAGTTGATTTCTATGTCAGTTTATTATTATGAACTATTTTTCACCATGAAATATTAAAAACTATAGGTTTTCATAAAAGTAAAAATAAAACCATAACGATGAGAGAGGGTCAAAAATTGCCCTAGTCGAACCAAATTTTTCATACAAATTTACAATGCCCAAATACTATTACAGAGCAAGCTTTGTCGAGAAATTTTGATAATTGCAATTCTTTTGCATATAACGAGTTTTCCAAAATAGGGCGTTACATGTTGAGTGATGGGAAAAGAGGACCTCTAAAACATTCTCAGTAACGTTTGTCCTTGGGACAAATCACGTGGGTGTAGCAAAGTTCATCAAAATACCTCAAAAATTGCGACCTGTAGCTTAAACACAAATTTACATGGGCAGACATCAGGCAGACCGACAGATGAACAGCCAGAGTTAGATCGATCGTTGCAATAAAAGGTAGGTCCGTTTCAAGTCTTTCTGTTTTGTGCACACATCCTCACAGACTTAATACACTCCGTCCTACAAGTGGCGTAGGGTATAAAAAATATATCTATTTGAGCTTACCAATATTTTTATGCCCTACACCGCTTGTGGTTCAAGCATTTATAGATAGACGCAAAAGTTCAGAATTACTTTTCAAATCGATCTAAGCTTATCTGTCCGCCTGTCTGTCTTGTATTCTTGTGTTTAACCTATCGGTCGCAGTTTTTGAGCATCAGCGTGTAGCAAAATTGATTTACAACATTGTATTATTTTTCAGCTGCTTCCATCATAGAAGACAACAAATTAGACATTCTACTCATTTAAGTGCTTTCTCTTCATGATAACCCTAATATGTGATAGGATCTAATAAATAGACCCATTGTGATTCAAATTCCCTATCGTTAATTTTTTAACCGCATTGCTACTATACCACAATTTTTATAATAAAATATTAAAAATGAAACTTTCTTCATAAAACATTAATAATTGGACCTTTTTGTTATATATGTATGTGGGGGAATCTAAACATTAGAGCTACGTGGTCCACCTTCTCATTAGAATTAATTTCCATGTCGAGGAACTATTTTCGCAATGAACTATTCAAAATTAGTCCTTTTAACCATACAAAGGGTCGGTTTTTCTATTAAGGATTATACGGAAGAGCGTTCAAAAAAATATAACATCCGATCCAAGTTTTTCATAAAATACCGAAATACTATTACTTAGTGATTTTTGTAGCGAAATTCTGAAAATGGCACGGCTCGGGTCGAAAAATCGTTCCGATCCAAACCAGCTTCAATAGGTCTTTCCTCAAATTATGTGAAAAATTGCGTAAAAATAGGTTCGAGAGAAGAAAAGAAAATGCCTTATCAGAGGGCAGTCATTCATTTCTTTGGAAAATAAAAGCACAAGAAAGTTATGGAAAAAAACATTACATTTAAATTACAGGAATTACAAATGATAAGAGGATTATTATGGGGAAAAAAGGAGGTATCTCTTACGATCTGAATAGAAGGCCATATATATACGAAGGTATCAAAATGTATGCACAATGGCGGATATCGTCTCTGGAAAAAAGCTCTCACCCTAACCAAAAGTGATTTGGAAAGTTATAGTTAGCATTTCGTCTGCAAGTATGTTCGGGTTAAATTAGTAGAATTGTCAGAGCGAGCATAGGTATCAAAAAATGAAAGGTCAGTTGGAGAAGGTTAAATACTTCTAAGCAACGCACACTCCTACGAGTTTTTATTCATGCATCGAGTGATTTTATTACAAATGATGTGAAATTCCCTTTTCTATGAAGAGTAGAAACCAAACCGAGCAACCTAGCTATTCATTAATGGAAAAGATTTAGGAGAACTGTGTTTGAAAAATCTAGTTTTTTATATGTGTCGTGGCGAATGTTAAAGGAGAGGAAGTGAAACCAACTGGTCAGCTAGATAGTGATCCAGGTCATGCAAGGATTGTAAGGATGTAAACTTTTATATTCATTTGAAATGCCATAAAAATTATAGTAATAGACAAGTTAACGAAAGTTCTTATTGATGGGGTTTTCCTTACGTTTAACTTCTTTTATATACTATCCGCGTTACTAATAAAAGATATAGATATGATTAATACACCTTCTAAAAATCTATATTCACTTACTTTAGTGCTACGATAGGCCAAACCTTTATTGTATACGTCCTATCTACCCATTTCTTATAAAATCGTTATCCGTTTATGACCTATACGGCTTCTATTCTACAATTTGGCATTTTATACATACACACGTTCATGCTAAACTAATGAATCATCCTTATCTACGTGTCATCTTCATAACCAACTGCTTGTAACATATCGCCCATTACTATCAATAAACTAACAGTCTTCAGGGTAACCCAATCGATTCTTAAATCAGAACTTAAACACTCACAACATAAAACTAAATGTGGGACCAACACGAGAGAAACAACGTTGGTTTTCACACTATATATATGTTTTGGCCCAACTTCGCTTATTCTTTAAACTAAACTGTGCTCCCGATTTTTGGCATTTATTATATAATAATTTTTGATCGGATCCTTATTCTAATATAGAGTTTTTTCAAAACGAATGGGGTTTTTAATATATTTAGAAACAAAACACAAAAATTAAGAAAAAGCATCCGCCTGAGCGGCCGAATAGGCAAGAGTCTCGACAAGCAACTCAATGATCGTGCGTTCAAATCTCAAGTGCGGTAGAGTTTTTAATAAAGCCGAAAGCCTTAGATGCTAGCGGTTTATTTGCTTTTTTACAATTTCAAGTATATTGGATGCAATTAGAGGTTCTATATAAATGCAATATTCTTGAAATGGTCAACATTTCTTCTCTTACAGGTACGAACCTGAAGAATTCATTTTGGAACGCTTTGACGGAATATAGCTTATGGTGTACTGCAAATCAGCGACCATCGGCAAACCACCATCGGAAGTAGATTAAGGGTCACAAATCTTTGGAGACTGTTTGATAACGGAGTTTTTGAACTTATTACAACATCGAAGCTATTACGTAATAAATCGGTTATGCTTAGTAGTACACTACGTCCTCTTATTTAAACCAGCGCTTGATTCAATCACCACCATCAAATTCTGGTCATAAAAATATCGTTAGAATCGATCTATAACATTTTCCATTTTCATATCCAAAAAAATAAGGACCTTACAGGCAATTAGTTCACAAACCATACGACTTTTATGGAATATGAAGATATCTCGTGAATATTTTGTATATTGAGTTCACACCAAAAACGACATTACCGCTTAATCATTGGACAATAGAGATTAGAATGAACTTTATGTGGGGCCATTATTTTTTCAAGAAGTGCACGTGACAACGTATTAAATATTTCGATAAAAATTCTGCTCAATTTTCAAAAGTTGTTGAGGCCTATATTTGTTCACGATAAAACTGCAAATTTTATTGACAAGGGGACATAACGATTTTGTATTTGGAACATAGCCGTAAAGTGAAGAGGAGACTAGAAAGGCTTTACATATCAGTGCTGCAAATAAGTACGATGATTCTCTATGTAATATTTCGGAAACGATCGCTAACTTACGAAGTATGGAGGCAACATGCAATTCCATGAATTCTTTAAATCGACTTTTTGTAAACTTTGAACTTGAAGAAAACTTGAAGAAAAGAAAAAGGGTAAAGATCGTTTACAGATCAGAATACAGATTTACAAGAGTCTATCAGTAAAGAGCTCGTTCCATCTCTAGCGTCCAACGTTTTTTAAATTAACTTAATTTTTTGCTTCTTTTCGATTAGAACAAAAATAAACAAAAATGTGTGTTTTTTTTTCTATATAAATGAATCTTTTCTGTTAATCTATTTGAAAAGTAACTCTAGTTTTGTAATGTGTACGGTAAAGTTAAGCATGCACAAGGCCCTTCACTATAAAGCAACCTATTTGCGAAACTTAATTCGCGGTTATATAAGCTATATATATAAATACGTTTCCATGTGCAATAGTAATTCATTAAATTTTTTAGGATAAAATAAAATAGAATATTGTTCGTATGACTTTGCCTCCTTCTCTCAATTTGACACGCAACATTTAACTTATATTCACTACCATTCTAAGGAAATATAATAAAAACATAGCCATGTACTTCTAGAAAGTTCTGTTATAGAAAAAACTACATTTTCTTCCCTATACATACATATTTCCCTTCGTTTTTATGCGTCTACATTTTTCACATACTTGACATATTTTGTAAAAGTAAAGTCGCATATAATGATATAAAAACTGTTTCTGCATGTTTAGTCGCATTTTCTATAAAGTCGTCTAGCAGTTGCTTATATGAGACACACATGTATATATAAACGAAAAAAGGAAAACCAAATAAAATATCCCGTCAGGAATTAAGTTCTTATGTGTATTTGCAATTTATTTCCGGCTTCTCATAAAGTCATAAAGTCGCTACTTGTGTTATAACATCAAAGAGTTTCTTTATTTTTATTTATTTATTTTTGTTTTTTTGGTTTGATACGATGCGTTGGTGCCTTATCGCCCGATCATACTTACATACAAGGATGTAGAAGTAACCGTTTTGTGCCTTCGCCGTCGTGATTGTCTGCTTTATTTGTTAAGCGTTCGCTAAATGTCACAACTCTGGCGTTCCGAGGATTGCGAGACTCATGCAAGTTTTAATTGAATTTGCATAAATATTTTATACGTCGTTCGAAAGTTATGAAAAAAAGGACAGAAAAATAAAGAAGAAGAAAATAAACAAAAATACTATTTAATGCAAAGAACGGGCAAGAAAAGCATGTATAAAACTTGAAAAGTACTCGACGTAAATAAAGGAATGAATATGCATGGCACCCAAATAATGAATGCAACCAACATACTCACAATATATGTATATACATAAAATAATATATAAAAAAATAAATAAATAAAAATTGTTAATGGACTGTAAAGGATAGTTGATGAGTTTATATCATAGAATAGCAGCTAAAAACGTAACAGGAAAAGTTCTCCTGTCAAACGTCAAAGTAGTTGTTCTTAATGTGTGTAGTTTACCCGTTTCTTACATTTACTTATTCACGTAACATCCAGTGAATCACACTATTCACAAAGCTACAATGATATATTATACATGTGTTACTATTAACGGAAAATGCGATGCGGGTATGTTGGTATTGAGAAAGATGTTCATTGTCAGCACTTAAGAGAGTTGGCCTGAACGTTTCCATCTCCAATTTTAGGTGAAACGTTCTCCATCGCGTTATAATCGCCGTAGGTCTAAAGCTCAAGTTGCTACTAATCTTTTGAATATCTGCCCCAAAGTACTCTTACTGGTTGCGTTATGCCAGTTGTTTCTGCTGTACAATAGCCGCCCCCTATTCGCTTACCATTTCTAAACAGCACTTGGCAATTAAAAAAAAAATTAGTGTAAAATTCGCAGAGATGAAAAACTTTTTTAACTTTTGATGGATAGCTTTGCTATTGACTTAAGTTGGTCGCTTAACATACGCAATTTGAACGTTAAAATGAGAGAAAGACACGAAGAAATGAGTAGAAAAAAGGAGACAGAATAATAAAATTTACATCCCGTCGTAATTATATATCTCGGCTTAATTGCTGTTGCTTGTGTAATTGTTTTATATGCATACACATGTATAATGTTGATGTTATTCATCAATATCGTGGAAATTAACTGCGCGCTAGTTGGAAGATGCACTGCAATAAATGATCGTAAAACTTACTCTTTACTTTTCAGATTTTGCAATGGTTTGCTGTCTCCGTCGAATGAATTGTAAAACAAATGGATTCTTTGCCGTGTTTATAAGTTAAATTTGTGTAATTAACTTAGTTAACATCGCATAACGAATGGAAGTCATTTTGGAGAGTAAAGCTAAAAACCTACGATGGCCAATGAATTTTATATGAGAGGAAAGAAACATTTTAATTCGAAAGATAACGTACACTGTTCCATTGCAAAAAGTTTTGTACGAAAACGTTTCACCTTATTTGTCAATTAAGTATCAGGATAACTGCTATTCTTTTTTTCATATTATTCTTATTAACATTACGAACACTTGTGACATCCATAAAATAATTTGCATGTAATTGATTGAAAAAGTAATCGCAAAGCTTCCCTAAGTATGCAGATACTAGGTATATGTTTACTTTTATTTCTCCCAACTTGTACGACACTCTGTTTATTTGAATGTCGTCAGTTCAATATGCATATAACGCATACATGATATGAGAACGCTCGGTTAAATTATTCGGCACTTCTGTTATAAAATATATATGTGAGGATTATATTACCTTTAACATGTATGAAGTATAATACGGCTGTGAATTATAAAAATTTCTCAAACCGTTACACAACTTCAACTGACCGATATGAGGATAGTTTTGTAAATTGTCTCTAGCATAATATAAGTTCAATGCAGAGGAGAAATAAGAAATTCATGACGCTTTGAGCAAGAAATTATAAAAAAAAATTTTTAAAACTAAACCAGGAGATTGCAAAACTTTCATTATCGTACAAGTATATAGTATAGTTTTTTGTATATTTGATATAATGTCAGAAGAGATTTACCTCTTTCCTTCTAACTGTCTAACGGCCAAAAAGATTTAAAAGTAACCTACGGTAACTATAGAAAAACTAATCGGTCAGTTTCAATAGATCAGAAGTTTTCAAGTGAAAAAAGAGAAGCAAAATTGACCAATAACTATGGATTCGAGTAGGCCGATATGAAATCAAGGATTATTCTAACTGAAGGCCCTGTTATATCAACTATTCTTCTAATCAGCTCAATTGATTGGGAGGTCAAGTTGATCCCATTCGTATTAAAGCTAAGGAATTGTTGGTTTAAAGTGTAAATACTCTTTCATTTCCATTAGAAACCAATTCTGATGTGCTATGTTCTAATTAAACATGCAAAGATATAAATCTTAAGAACGAGTAGTAGTTGCGTTTTTACTTCATACATGAAATATATTATGAACATTGTCACTGCGTTCAGTATGTAAGTATAACGCTCTCTAGGTACTCGAGAGTCAGATCAGTTGTTCAAATTTAAGTTTATTTCATTTTAATTATTTTCTTTCACAAGAGAAAAAAAAATTCTAATACTCATAAGCATTTTAATTTAATCATCTTTCAATTATAGTACGGCTGCTGATGATTGCTCAGATGATAATTATGCCGATGATGCTGCTGCCTATTCAACGATTCATTTATTTTTAATGATTAGCAAAGAGCGCTGTTAAATACGCATAAAATCAATTTGAAAACTGTCAATAATTTTTTTTTTTTCTCCGTTTTTCATCTATTGCACTCATTCCCGTTGACTTTAAATTGAACTACATTTGTCAATGTGGTTCAACGTGAGTCATGTTGAAATTATCAGCAGATAAACTGTACATATAGCTAGTAATTGAAAAACGTCTTGTTTTCCCACAGTGCGAGATACGAGGTGGGCAAGACTAACATCGGAAATCTAAATGGCAAGCAGCCAAAGAAAATTATTTCAACTGTCATGTATGTCTTTTCCCATACATCATCATCATCGTCATCATAATCATCATAATCATCATCATCATCACCATAATTATTATGTTCAACATGATTATCACTTCACTTCTTCTTCACTTATTGCGTGAAACGTAAACCCGTTGTAATAATTGCAAATGTTTGAACATTACTATAGATTTTCAAACTAAATACTTGATATGTGTGCATTATATGTGTATATATTTTTGCATATAATTTTATCTATACATAAGTACTTAACCGAGTTATGAAGAACTTGTTATATAAAATGTATATATTTATTAAAATTTGAATTTTACTAAATGTGTGAACATCGAGGCATATATGAACTTATGGAATTGTGACAGGCATTCCGCCAATATACATATGCATGTATATTAAATGTGATATATTTTTTAGGAATAATTCAAAACTAATAATATATTAAACATTTTTCCAAAAAAAAAAAAAAAAAAAAAAATTAATAAATAAATAAATAAATACATAAATAATTATAATAATTATTATATATAAATAACGATAAATAACTGAGTAATAGTGTTGTCTAAATTTTCCCACGTTTATAGTCTGTATAGTTAGTTTCCCTTTTTTTATTTATTTTGTTTTTCTTTTATGCATCGTCAGTACGTCCCACACACATAAAAAATTACATTCGTTTTTGAGCAGCCAAAGACAGCTCTGCAGAAGTGGATATTTTTTGCATCACGCCTATACGCGTCTCTATGTCATCACGTCGACCTAATGACTTTATGATGGATCCAATTATGCGACATTATCGCTGGCATGTAAATTGCTGCAAAGCATTCATATTAACAATGCGCTGATTCACTTGCCAAACTCACTAGCGACATTGCAAATGTGAAGACGTGCCACCAGATGGGACGGGAGATGGTTTTGCAGAAAACGTATGCAAGTACGTATTAGCAATAGAATGTTCATATGAATTTTTGTCTCCCCTCCTTATTTTGCCATCACTGTATTGTCAATTTAGTGATTTTCATTTCTAAACTTTAAAAGTAATGCGATTATTTAAAAATGTTTATATCAAATAATTAAAAAAATTGAAAGAAATGAGAGAAAGAGAAAGAAACGTTAATCAATTAACTTATCTGGAAGTTAGCCCTCATCTTGCCATTTTTTTTTATCTAACGTCTGCTAGACTGGATTACGTAAACAAACGATCTATAAGTGATTTTTACGAGCTGACCGCGGGTCGAATACCTGTGTACATATTTGATTAGTTTTTCCTGGTTGCACGTCTGTTCATCTATTTTTGCTAATTTTGATACCAACGATGTCGCAAAAATTAATCTTAAAAATCACTCTTAAAACCTAAAATTTTACGTTTAAAGTTAAAGTTTACGTTAAAAGTTTAAGCTAGTTATCGCACTAAAATTTTTCGATTTGTTTGTTGCATATTTATTTATTTACGTCCGCTGTGAAAGTAATTCTGATCACATTAATAATTTTGCGTCATTGGTATTACGTTAACTAGATTCAATCCGAGGCAAATGAATCTCGTTTTTATTCTTTTTCTTCGTCTGCGTAAATGATATAAAATTATTTTATTTTAAATTAGTCTTCTTAGGGATATTCGATGAAAAGACGCTTAGGGAAAACAATAAGTACGTAATTAATTATATTTGAACCAATGCGTTAACTAACTCTATTTAAAGGCTCCTTGAAATGCAATTTGAAATCAATTTATTATGCGTAGTAGTGATAACACAAAGTTATGTAGGCTTACGGTATGTGTTTCGGCGTGGTTTCAAAAATGCGCTTTAAGACTCAGTTAGGAATTCCAATGCATTTGGACATTTCTTACATTAATAAGTCCTTAATTAGTATGTAGCAAAATGCATGCCCTCATTTGGGAAAAAGTGATAGAAAGGAAAAACTTCAATAACAGACGGGCTTCTATTAAAAGAAGCAAGTTTTGCTTATTGTGAGAAAAAATTTTCTCTCCTTTTATTAAACCTATAAGACGCTAAATGGTTTCTTGTGTTTTGAGCTTTGAAGACAAGAAAATATATTCAAATTTACTTATAATTATAGTAATTAATATTTCTGATGAAAGGGGACGAAGCTCCCCTTGCAGCCCACTTCGCCTGCATTGGTCGTTTTGAAAAATGTTATTTGTGTTTGTGCTTTATTGCAGCGTCAGCTGAACCCTATTATCGCTTTATTATTATTATTATTATTATTATTCCTATTAATATTATTGCTCGATGTCAAGTTGAAGATTATTCATTAAATAATGTTTGTACGCTTGTACGTAACACGTAGAAGAACTAAATGTAGATCAAGCCTTTAGAATACCGATCTGTTCAAAATGATTTTTTGAATCAATCGAAACTTATCGTTCTATCTATGTATTGGACCGTCTAAGATATCTCATTGTCCTTTTGTGTTCAACCTACGCAACTCGCAATTTTTTTGATATTTCGATGACATGTAGCTCACTAGATGAACCCTATTAAAACCAAGCGGCGTAATTTTTACAATCACTCCTATTTCAATTTTTCATTTGGCTATGTAAAAATCAGTAGAAAGTTGTAATTTGATTTATAAAAATATGTGGAAAATTTCGGAAAAAATCGAATAAGGCCAACCGCAACAGGGGTCGACTAGGGAAGAAACGCGGCTATGAACTCACCATTCGGGGGTTCAAATCTCAGTGCGATAGGGTTTAGTTTGGTCGTAGCTGAAGTGACTGTTCACTCGCTGACGGCATAACACTTACCGATTAGGCACAGAAACCCACTAGGCTGCAACCACCTCCCTATATCATTCTTCTTAATTCTCGCCGTCACTGTGTTACACGAATAGGGGACATCGCCTGAGTGATGGACCATCCAAAAAACAAAAGTTACATACTTCCACAAAATGTTTGCTACGAAGAGTAAGATTTTATTCGTCAAAACGTCTAATTGTTAATATTTTACGTTAAATTGTGACCTGCAAAAATATTTTGACCTGATACGAACTATACCAAATTTAGACAGGCGGAGTGTAAAACATCATTCCACATAAGAGTTCACATGACAAAACAAGACTTTACATGGCAACAAAGTCTCATTGTTGATGCTTTACGAGAAAAGCAAGTTAAGAATAATAAGATCTTAGTCAGCACAGTATTTTTGATTTCGATAAATTTGCACCACATCCGTTCATGTCGTGGGCTTTCCCTTATATAAGAGCTCGCATGAAAAGTATGATTTCACATACGCATAAGGTACTCACCTACTAATGGATCGATCGGGACCATTTTTGTTATTAAGTTATTTGAAAAACATTGAAAAACTTATTGGTGTTTTCCGAGAGTGCCTCAGTTTTTGCACGCATGTAGGCAGATCACATCCATAGTTTAATGTTGAACTCTTAGTCGCTCAAGGAATGTTCACGTCGAATTTCAGTTTCTTGTCTTCATTTTTGCGATTATGACGCTTCGCAAAATTTATGCGTCAAATTGGATTTAAAAATGATGAAATAAGCTTGTTGCGAGAAAAACGAGTTGCGAAAAATACTAGCTCGTTGCGAAAGCAGAAAATCGTTGCATAAAATCGAAAACTTATGAAATTAACGCGTTCCCTAAACCTAGTGTTAAATACGCAAAAATGACAAAAAAAGATTTTGTGGGGAAATAAGAGGATTTACTTCTATGACTCGAAGCGTCGAATTTTTGAGTGAAAGCCCAAGCTTAAGCGACCACTTCTTAATATTGAATCGGTTTTTTCTTAAAACTAAGCTTCTCGAGCTGATCTTATTACCACATCTTTCAACTTTTATCCGAGTGACTTGAAATTTCAACGACACATCGTAATAGCATCTTTTAGTGGAACAACTACGATTTTCTTTCTTTCTTTTATTATTGATTGATGTATATTGAATAGTAACTCAAATGATAGATAGATAATTAACGTTGAATTTTTTGTGGAAAAGTAAGCAATTTTTCAATTCAACAACCTAAATATATAATAAAAACCTATTGTTGATCAGAACGATACGTTAACTGTAGCCTGCATTAGTCTCGTAAAAGAATCGTTTTCATAAATCGATTTCATTTTACTGAAACTAAATATATTTAAAAATCCTTATGCGTTTTACTGCCTCTTGGACAACACTTTCCAAATTTTTTTGATTTGTTCCTCTAGAGCAGAAATTGGTACAAGTAGGAATATGACAAACGAGTTCTGGAGAAAAAATCATATTCTTGTGAAACGATACTTCAAAGAATGCTTAAAAGGTAACGTTGCCACTTAGACAGTTAACTGTCCGTCCATCTGGCCTTGTCGGATTTGCTCATAAAATTTTATCAGTATGAATGCATATTTCCCGTAATATTATATTTTAGAAAATGTTTTTGTCAATTTATGAATGCGTTTCATTACAACCTTATTTCATATTACATATAGTCCGTGTTTGACGAGTATACTCGTCATTGTTAAAGAGGTTGACACACTTCACTCGTTATGATTTTCACTTGTCTTACGCAACGATGGTTGCAAGGATTAATGTGACTTTCTTTAACTAGAGTTAATTTATAGCGTGCATGATTAACGTACTATATGTAACAATATGACGGTTTTTTATTTGCACATAAAAAGAAAAAAATCGTCAAAATTTTCAAATTGTTGACCTATTATGACATCATTGGTGGGTATCGTTAAGCCTCCTATAACGTTGTTAATAACTATTAAGTAATAAACTAAATTAAAGAAAAAATTCGTTTTTTTCTTTAGCTGCAACAAGTGCTTTGGTTTGACTTTTACACGCACAATTAAACACACAAATCTAAACTACGACTTGGCTTAACCTGCGCAAAGTTATTGTCACACTGTCACTGTGCAGAACTGGGAAAATAAGTTTATTTTGTTTCGTTTGTTTTTTTTTTTTTCTTTTTTACTATTTATTTATTTTGCTTTCGCCTGTTAAATGTGTACGCGAAAATTTTACATTATATTAAGTGCCAAAGCGTGACAAATTTTATAGATTGAAGTGAAACGAAATGGTATAGAGAAAGAAGGGAGGAAAAATCAATGTGCTATAAATTGTCAAGATCCCTCTTGAGGCTAAAATATTCTAAAGAGAGACAGAGGCACTCCATTATTTTTACTTTTTTTTTATACCCACCACCGAAGGATGAGTGGTATATTCATTTTATCAAAACGTTAACAACGCCCAAGAGCAAGCATCAAAGACCCTACAAAGTATATATTTTCTTGATCAATATCAAATTCTAAATCAATCTAAGCACATCCTTATGTCCATCTGCGTAACGTCTGTTGTGATCCTTCTCTTGCCCGCATAAATGAAGCTATAGATTTCAAACTTCGCAGAAACTTTGGAAATTGTTGTCCGCAGGTTAGCATTGCACAACAACAATCGGCCAAATCGGTCGAAGGATACGCTTTCAATACCATATAAACTTAGAACAGCTATTTTTATCAAAGGGAATTTAAAAATTAGATTTCTGCTCATTACTCATAAACTATAGCAGATTTTTATATGGACGATGCTCTAAGTAAGGAAATGGTATTCGGTCGTAACTGAATCGTTTATACCCATCATCGTTATCCTACAGAAGACAAAAAAAACTAGAAGAAATAAATATTCATATCCTATGATATGGGTAGGGCGCGGCTAATTTTTTCTATTTGCACAATAAAAGTTTTTGGCGCATGGGCGTGTTAGCATTGTAGGCATGTCCTTGGAAAAGTTTATGTGGCTTCCAAATTCTTTTGCAAATTTGTGGGTGATATCTGCATTTTTGCGAATTGGTTTACTAAAGATACCACACACTTGGGCAAATTGGCAGACGGACAGACAAACGGACGGACTTGCTTAGATGCCTTCCAAATTTGAAACTGGGCACAAATGTATATACTTTACGGTATTGAAAAAAAATTAAATTTTAAAACATTATAACATTAGACAAAAGTAGCCAATTTTTTTCCAATTTGTGTAGGTACTAAAGCATTGTCCGTAAAATATACGTTGAAGCTTTTGTGTATTTATCTACTTTAGTTTATGAGTAACGATGAAAAAATCAATTTTTTATTAGTTTTGAAAAATAGGGGTGTATTCACTTTACGTGGCATGGAGAGCGTATTCTTCAATCACGCTGGCCCATTTCCAATATCAACCTGCGTGCAAGAACTTCCAATGTTTTTGCCGAATTTTAAGTCGATAGTTTCATTTTTGTGGTCAAGACAATGTTTACAATAGGTAATATACAACGGACAGACGGACATGTGTAGATCGATTTAGAGTTTGACGCTAATCAAGATTATATAGATACTTTGTATTAAGTCTGAAGCTTCCTTCTGGGCGTCGTAAACATTTTGACAAAACGAATATATCCCTCATCCTTCGATGACAGGCATAAAAATATGTCTTGTAGGTACGCAGTTTCACTTATAAGTGATCATTGCATTACATAGCTTCTTAACTCTTTAAATGTCATGAAGCCTTCAATTTTAGCAGAGAAAACTCATTTTTCGGAGTTTTTGTTAAACTTAAGCCCATTATCTAATCGCTTAGCTATAGAAATTTGTGAAAACAATTGTTTTAAGAGTTAAACCTGGGTAACAATGAGTATATCTTGCTAATCTAGAATAGTTTTTCGTTACCTTATGGTTCATATTGAAAACTTTTGCTTTCAGTTGAAGGCATCTCTATGTTCGTTATTGCTTAAGAAATTAATCTTAGTTGGATAAACATTTTATTTTTATAACATTTTTTTTGTCTTCTTGTTTCAATTGACAATAAGTGTATGTAAAACAAACCGGGCAAAGTTAAATGTGACAGTGTAACTTATACACATATTGAAATGGTTTCAGTTTAAATATCGATTCACTCAGAAGAGAATAAAAAAAAAGCAAAAAAAATAGAATCACTACAAAAAGAATTGTAGAAAATATTTACTGCATTGAATGAATGTGAGTATCCAATTGGCTGACTGACTGGCTGATAGACTAAATGTACACACATACATAATATAGTGAGAAACGTGCCGATTGCGACAAAATGAACTTTTGTGCAGAAAGTGCAACAAGTGCAATTTGGAAACTCTGGATATGAGTTGGCCACCTTTAGTTGCACTCAACGCCTGGTGGTCACCTCAACTAATTAAAATTTGTGGCTTGAAAGCGTTTTAGCTGCAATCAGTTCCGATATAGTGCAAATTCACAGTATCACCTAGCAGCAGTCAAGACCTATGCTATTTTTTGCTTTAAACACCTTCAATGAAGTGCAACAAATTGTATTCGTGCCATTTAGTAAATTAGAATCTTTCCTTTTCCTTTTGTGCCATTGTGCATCTCTCCATCACACCTCACACGTTTTAAAGGCCAGCTAACTTCTGCTAACCGCGTAAAAATGTCCCGTAATATCGTATTTGTGATGGTGTGTTGATGGTGCATAAAATGTTCAAACAATATTCGTGCAATGAAATTCGTGCAAACATTAAATTTCATGAGCTCAATTTCATTTCGTAGAGATGGCTTGTGACGTTCTTTTAAAGTTCGGTTTACCTTTATTAACTTTTCTTCTGTCTCGTATGGTTTTGGTGTTTTTCATTTGGCAAAACTATAAACATTAATGATTTGTTATCGTTTTTCCTTTTCTTATTTTTTATTTTTTCATATTTGTTCTCACCTTCGTTGAAAACGGTTAACCGCTTAGTTCAATGTTGGTGGGTGTAATTTTTGAGAAGCGATGTTCGCATTGTAAAATGTTGAGTATGCGGAGCATCGCATATAATGAAGTGATGATGTAGGTCTTGACAAGAGAATTGCATCCGTTGAAAGGAATTAAACTTGAAATTACTTTCAAGCTGAGAAGAAACCAACAAAATTATTATAAATTGTAGGTTATGTTAATACCATCTATAAGGGAATGAATATAGTGCAGAATGAGAAGAAGAAATTGAAAATTAATTAGAAATTATTTCGAACTAACTGAATTAATATAATAACCGAAATACGAGTGAATTTGCTTACAATTGTTCTCTTCTAGATCAGTTCTCGTCAAATGATAAGCTATAGTTTTGTAAATATTCAATCCAATATAAGTCGTTTTATGGCGCCTTTTCACTTATAGAGATCGTCATAAACAAAAAAGCGATTCTTTCTTTTGGCGATGCTCCACACACACTTTCAAATTTCCAATGTGAAGTGTGCGCACAACATATAAATTCAATTAGTTGTGCGTTGCACATTAGATGACTGAAGCATTGCAAAGAGATAACATAATCCACTGGTTCCTAGTATTATTAACAAACAATTCGAATACAAAAGAATGGAAAGAATAGAATCGAAATAGAAAGCTAAGCACACTCGTTCTTTCCTCATAATAAATAACTTTCTAAACTGAGAGCAATTCATCCATCAGTTAACACGCCTGTGACGACCGATTCACCGTAGAAATCTCGAAAAGAGCCGAGTTTTTAAAAAGATGTATCTATCCATTTAGGATTCGGTACAAATCTTTACCAAAATCGTAGAGCGAGGTATATTTATTCACAATATTTATTTATTTGCAGATGATATCAGCTGCAAGAAAATATTAGCCGAATTCTGTGAGCTTCAATCAAAACATTAGGGCTGAGCTTTTATAAAGTGCGAAAAATGAGAGTAATATGCACGTATAAGTAAACAAGCATAAGAAAAAAAGCCAGTTACGTATCTAGCATGCAGATATGGCCGCATCTGGTATACATCCGAACTGGGAGCAAATCATTAAACCGAAACTAGCGTCCGACAACAATCAAAATGTTTAGTTTGTTTAGCGATTTAGCGATTAAAAATTACTTGAGATACGGCAAAGCTAAAGAGCGCGAAATAAGGACACCAGATTTCATTATGGATATCAATTACATGGTTCCAAAGGGCACAAAATGTACTAAATGCTTATAATTGTACCTACATTGGCTTTTATGAATAATTAGAAACAATGAAGGTTATCTCATCTAGTAATGTCGGCAAAGTCGATAATATCGTTTATTAACTTAATTAAGAACGAGGCACTTAGGATAAACATTCGTTTCTCCGAAGGTTGAATGGCTGACATTAACAAGTTGAATTAGTGAGGTGGCAAAGAGATTCATAGCCTCAAGTTTAAGAGCATACATTGGTTCTCAACGGATTAGGAGGAAGCCGTAAACCAGAGGCACATTAAAATATTGGGCTCACCTAATTCGTACAGCCTGTGTAGCTTTCTTTGCTTTTCCTACGTTTAATTTCATGAAATTATATGAGCACCACCTAACCAAAACGTATCTAAATAAAATTAGAGAAAATAGGAATGCAACCTGAAGTTAAAGGATGAGAACAATATAAGGACACAATTGAAGGACACCCGACACCACGAGAAGTTGTTCAGAACTCGTAGATTTGAAGAGAAATCTAAATTATCTATTATAATGATATGAACTGAAGTCTAAGGTTTAAGAGAAAGCGGAGAATTATAGTTTAAAGATCAATAACTTACACAACCATCAGTTGGTCAAAAAATTCTTCTAAAATCAGCGCTGCAGAATACCTTGTAAGCATGACAAATTGACTCTAAAAGGTTCGTTACCCTTGCTTTTCGTTTCATAGAGACGTGCTGAAGCAGGGAAATGGATAAATTGATAGCGAAAACTATGTGATTAATAACAATTCGTGCAAACACTTTTAATAAAATCTGCAACCCGGCCATGCCCCTCTAGTTCTCAATAAGATGTCTATATCCATTTCCAATTACGGACTGAAATAAGGAATGAACTATTCTATCACAGCAGCTATATGCCAGCTTTGAATGAGAGATTAAAAATATTTTAAACAGCAGTTCGGCATGATTTGTGAATATATGAAGGGGATGGCTTCTGGACCTGGCACTCAGCTATGCTCTAATAATCTGAAGCTTTCTAATAAATTACATTTCGAAATTGGAATTAGCAGTAAATGTGGGGACTTTTCTCTTTGAACTAACAAATTTATTATTAAAAAAAATATATTATATATTAAGAGGGCAGGAAGATGTTATCGTTCGTAGGCATCCGCAGTAAATTGACTGGTTACAGTAATTAACTGTTGAATGTTGGAAGTAGTCCTAAGCAGAGCCACTTTTCATGTATCTTTTGAAGAATTTGTTTTTCTTATTCTTATAACATTTAAACACTCTATTGAACTGCGTTGAATAAGTTGTATGGAGCAAGTGTTATTAGCTTGGGAAGATAGAGAAACAAATTTCTGTTAAAGCAACAGTAGCAACGCTGAAATAATTGGATGATGAAAATTTTGTTTAAATTAAATAGGGAACAACTGCGAAATCCAATGTAATTAAAATGAATAAGTTGCTCTATATCACTCACTTTTTCATTCATTCCAGACTCTAGGATTCATTCTAGATTTGAAGAGGGAAACGTAAAATTTTTCATTCTAAAAAAAAAGAAAGAAGAAACTTATATGATAGGCAACTGCTGAACTCAGCCTGCCTGTTGGTTTATGCGTATTTCGCAAAGAAGCTTAGTCTCAACTAATCCATTCATCTAATTTACTGTCACACGAAAAATAACTTTTACAACTTATGAGGAACAATTAATTTAAATACCAAAAAAAATTAAAAATAAAATGAAATAAAATATAATCCTTCTAGTGTGAAATATTTTCCTTATTTATATTGTTATTTTATTTCTTTCATTAATATCTATATATTTTACTGTTATGTATTTTACTTGTTATGTTAAATCTTGTTGTCCATGCTTTCATATATGCTTAACACACTTGTAAGATGAAGAGTCATCTGAAAAACTTTCTTGGTCAAGCTATTATGTATGTTTATATTTACATGAACTTGTATACCTATTGTAAATATGTGCAGTCTGCCGACATAACCGAAAGTTATTATCAATGAATAGATTTTCTTTTTCGTTCTAGTCAATGCGAATATTCCTTCAAAATAAATATCCGGTTGCGAACTAGATTTCATGACAAATCCCTGAAAGTATTTATTTGTGCAATGGCAATACTCGTGTACATAACCATCGATAATAAATAAATAAAATAAAAAAAAACAAAGAGGAAAAATAAAATAATTTTCGCCCACTGTTGTGTAAGTGACAAGCACAACAACATTCTAATGTAGATTTAAATTGGTGTACATGCGTTTACCTAATGTCTGCTCGTGTATATTCTTAAGGCGGACAACAATGAAATGATATTTACAAAAGGAGGTGTCATGTCCGATACCTTAAGAGCCCACAATTTTCAAGTGGCTGCGGTTAGTTCATAGTATTAGTCTGCACTTGGCTTTTACGTTCCGAGGATGTCTTTGTGTAAACACAAAAAAACCAATATTTTTATAACCATTTGGACACTAACATCAACACCTCGAGGGCGAACAAGCAAATTTCGACTGTTTCTTAGCTCGTTTGCTTGTTAACGGCACTACAAGTGCAAAAAAGTCTTCCAGGGGTGTTCTCTTACTTTTTCTTTCTTTTCTTTCGTTTACATATGAAAATTATTCTGATTGTTATTGTTCTATTATTTTAAAACAAAACAAAAATAGGAGGAGAAAAGTACACCATAGCAACTCTGAGAATATAAAATATAATAAAAAAAAAAAAAACTCTTCGAAAGAGCACAAAGCCTCTCAAGAGGTGCTTAAAGTGCAGAAAAGCGTAAAAAAAAATAAAAAAAAATAAAAAACAGGAAAGAAGAAAAAAAGACAACATTGTTTTAAAAGAATTCAAGAAACATCTAAGTAGAGAAGATTAAAATAAGATTGAAGAGTAAAAGTAAAGGTAAGAAGACCATTAGAATATCGAAAAAAAACAACGACTACTACTGTTGGTGTTATAATGATGCTGTTGTTATTACGATCATTGCTGCTGAAAATGTCAGAAATATCCACAATAAAATAAAGCGTACCAGGAGAAAGATAGATGCAGCCATAATATACATAAGTACTCTATTGTGTAAATAAGGCGGAAGGAGAGACTAAGTATAATATAGAGAAAGAGAGAAAGAAAGAGACATAGAAAGGAAAAGAGAAAGATAAAGTGTCGTGAGCTTGAAAGGCTCTTAAGAGGATGCTTGGTTACTAGGTTGAGGTTCCCATGACCAAAGCAATGCCAGGAAGCAATTTACATAACTTATGTATAATCAATGACTGTTATTTGCCATGAAATCAATACAAACATTATATTAAATGACGACAGCGATAGCACCATAACGACGACAACGGCTATGACAACGACCAACTGCATTAATATTAACATTATGCAATGAAAACTACTTGAATATTAGTCAAAATGTATGCCCTCCTCTTTTCAGTTAAAAATATACGAATATCATTGCATTTAAGTATTACGTACATATTATTTAACTATAAACAGAGTCATAAAGAAAGCTAACAGTAGGTGATAGTATACAGCAGGAGCAGAGGGACACAGAATCAGATAAAGAAAGGGAGAGAAGGAGAGCGTGATAAAAAAATAGTGAAAAAGAGAGAGAGTAAAGCATTCAGTATATGTAGCCTTTGTTCACGAAACCAATGTCCAATGAATGTTTGCAGAGTTAGGAGGTTCGGCAAATGGAAAGAGTGTTCGGTAGCACTAAAACTAATTTAAGCATAAATGCAAAATCAAAGTTCCAATTTAGTCATGTGTCGGTCCGTCCGTCCAAACTTGCTTAAATACTAGCAAAAACAACTGCAATATTTGCAATGCCTACAAGCAAACTGAATGAAGCCCAAGCAGAAACATTTGCATTCGATATACATACATATGATATCTATTCGGTGATCGGCTGTTGTAACATTGCCTTTGTTATTAATGTGTGTTGGGCTGACTAGCAGGCCGGCCTAAGCTGCTGATACCTGCGATTATAACCGCAGTACATTCATTAAGTCACACCATCTCAAAATTGAAAACGTACAAACAACAAAGCAAAAGCACACTTTCCATCATCACTCCACTACCTTTGAAAGTGTTATATACGTAAACACACATCCAAACGAATTCTCTGATATTTCTATTTCATATTTAATCTCTTACGACTGATGCTATTAAGCCGTTATATGTATGCGCAACTTTAGTGATAGCAACTCATTGCACAACAAACGTAATACACTAAAACATACTCACACACAAAAAAAAAAAAAACAGCCCGCAATGAATTCGGCTACTGTGGCCGGTTCTGCTTTCCATGACTGTCTTGAAACGACTTAAAAGAGATATTTACCGCACTAATTAAGATATTAACTGAACCAACAACGGTCATATTAAAAATAGTTGCAGATTTTTTTATTTTCTTTTGCAAACAGCAACATTTTGTGCGATAAGCATTTAATGGTCGAAAATATGTAACCAATAAATGTAATTACCTGCGAATAAATACACTGCTAAAAATTTTTTACAATTTTAAAAACTTTATATGACTTTATATGACTTTGCAACATTCATGTCTTGCAAGTTGAAAATTCGGTTTAATTGCGTTTTATTTGAGAGAACACAAACCGTCCAAATTATGTGACGGCTGTAATAAGAAAAAACCAATGAGAAGTACGCTTTGAAAAAATTTATAAGAAGTAACATAATCAGTACTGCCTACGCATACATCACTTTGGATCATACCCTTTAGCAAAGTACTCTCTTTAAGCTCTACTTAACAATAAGTGCGATCTCGTCAAAGTGTACGCAATATAATCTTCCTTCGACTACGGTATATGTGGAAGTACGTGTCAAAACAAGTGCTAGAATGTATCGATTGCTGAAAATCTCGGAACAGTTTTAAAAAGGCTTCATTCAGTCCGCTATTTATTTTCGTCTTATGCTACTGCTAAGTTTATAGTAAAAACAAAGCGATTACAAAAAAAACGATTGACATATTTTATCGCGATTATTCTTGCCTCAGTAGGTAATTGAACTTAACTTCCGACAGTTGGTCTGCTAGTGATGATAAAACAGTTAAGATGATCCGTTAGTTATCGGCCTTGTTGGATCGCCAATGGCGGAATATATTTACATATATTTAATGTTATGGACATAAAACTGTACGTATCGTACAACATATTTTCCAGGTTTATTTCTCTTCTCCTTAATTTGAAAAAACCATCGCATTTTCGGACGACAATATTTCACATGACAGGGGCGAGAAAATACTTTAAAACTAGCTCTAGAATTGAAACATTTGATTTGCAAAAGAAAAAAAATGTAGCATGGAGAACGAAGCTTTTTTTATAAGGATTTTGTGACTTGTAGCTTTAGGTATTACATTAGAGTCGTTTTAAATCTTTCTTTGTGACAAATGAGCAGAAAACACATTAAACTTAATTATGATAAAGTACTTCCGCTTGTGCTGGCGCAAAAGAAGCTTCCAAAGCTACAGATAATCTGTTGCGGCCTCCGCATGTGATTAAAGGAAATTTCAAATTTCAGTGTAAAGAACAACTTTAAGCCATTACGATGGGAAGATAGTGACCAGCGAGCAAAGGCAAAATGAGTAAGTAAATCAATGGGCATCGATCATTAGCAAATATCAAGGCAAGAAATTGAATCAAAATACTAACGTAAGTCAAACAGCAATCGAAATCAACAAAAAGGAAAGAATATATATACATGCATATATTCAGTTTGAATCCAATGGCCCAGAGAGAGAAATGGAGACAGTATAGTGGTAAAAAACAAAAAAAAAATTGTAATTTTCAGTTGCCAAGCCTCTAAAAGACAGTAACAATAAAACATAGATGAAACCTGTACAGTAAGTAAATAAGTAACTAAGGTAAGTATTACATATTCTTAAAGCATACTCAATACATATATAAACGTAATCTATGTAAAGATGGATGCATATGCACAACAAAATTTTCAAAGCAATAAAGTGCAGCAATAAATCAACTTAATTAACTGAAAATCAATTCATAAATTATATTGTAGAAGTCCAACGACGGCAGAAGTATACGACGGCAACATTGCTTGCCTCACTAAGCATAATAAAACCAACTAAGCAACAAACCAACCAGACAAATAACCAAACAGCCAGCCAACCAACCAAACAGTCAGTCAGCCAGCCAGCCAGCCAGACAGGCAACAATTTACCTTAACATGAGTTATGGTAAAGGCATGCGTCGATGTTTAAACTGTTATGCGTTTATAGGTACGAATGCGTGCATGCGTTTAGTGTGCGTACTTGCTGTTGAACATATTGCCAAGCTATCTTAGGCAATGTACGTGTACGCATACACGGTCTGACTCAATATCATTTAAGTTTGTAAATGATTAAAAACATGAAATATGCATGCCGTGAAATTTACAAACCTATGAGGAAATTTTACTACTTTTTTTTTAATATTTTTTTTCAGTAACACTTTTACTGCAATAGATAAATAGTGTATTAAATTATTTACGGTGATTGCAACTTGCTGAGATAATAAGTTTCTAACTTGACGTAACTATGACTAAGGGAATGATGAATAGCAAGTGAAAATGTTAGCTTTACTCGAATTGTATTGTGGCCTAAAAAAAGTATTTGTTTTTTATTTTTCTTTCTCATTTATCCATTTAACGTATTATTAGATTTTCATAACGATAGGTCAAGATTGTTTTTCATTTGTTAGAACGAAGCGTATATGTAAATCGATTTAAGCCAGCCTTTCGTTACACGTCAATTTCTATCGTATACTTGTATTTATCACGGAAAGGAGTTTTCCAACATGCTCACAAAATTTATATGTAAACGTATTTCTCTAGCGTAACAGAAACATTTGCAATTTAACGTACGCTTGCAACATTTGTTAAATATTTAATTTTCAATGAGCACTATTCCATACCTGTGCGTTTACTGGGCATTACATTGAGAAGAAGGCTTTAGCACGTAAGAAAGAAATGAAAAAGGACCCATAAGCAAATATTTTAATTTTCATTCAGTTTTCTGCATATATCTGTTACCAACGATAAGTAAGTTCATGTCTACTGCGTTGTACTGGTATCTAACATTACGAAAAACATAACAACAAAAGGAAACAAAAAGAAAATCTAGCGAATCGGTTGTGACCGAATTTTTTATATCCATTGTCGTTATTTTGAAAGAGACCACAAAAAATGGGGAAACCTACGTTTACACAATTTATAATGTAGGGAGTGAAAATTTATATTGCGTATACCTTGTATTTTATGATTAACGAGTGAAAAATACGAAGAGCAAAGACGTGTTCAGTTCTTGTCATGTGGGCGTGTGAACATTGTAGACGAGTTCTTTGACCAGTTCGGGTCATTTTCGAATTCTTTTGCAATCGGACAGACAGACGGATGAACAGGCGGACATGGTTAGGTCCATTTCGAATTTGACACTGATCAAGAATGTATATATTGTCTGAGATCTTTGCAACTTGCTCCCGAACGTTATAAAGATTTCGACAAAAGAATTAAATCCTTATACACCATAACATTGGATAGCCATAGCCAATTTCCTGCATTTTCGTTAAGATACTATATCATTGCCTATAGAGCATAGGTTTACATTTTTATAGGTTAATAAGCTGTTGCTCGTGAGTAATGACGCTTATGTGCCGACCGATTTGGCCCAATTTCGATACCAGCCTGCATGCCAGAACTTCCTATCTTTGTGCTAAATTTGAAGCGCTTGGCTTCATTTTTGCGGCCAGAAGAATATTCCTAACAGACATAACACAACAGAGCAGACGAACAAACGATGTGGGATTTATTCCTGATCAAACATCAGCCTCTGAAGCTTCCTTCTCGGTATTGCAAACTTTTTGACACAATGAATATATCTCCCATTTTTCGGTGCTAAGTATAAAAGAATATAGAAAGGCAAATATCTAAACAACAAAAAAGGCTTAAATTACAAAGTTTAAGGTGTAAATGTCCGTCCAAAGTTTATAGAAGAAGAAAGGTGGGCGTAAAAGGGTAGGGAGGAAGGGGGCATTGATGTGCTATTAAAATGCACTTCGCATGTATGCCACAAGTTCTCGTGACTGTAACACGGCATACATATGTGAAGCACTTGCAATTAATAAACTCTACTTTAGTGCAGCTAAAAAGGTAAGTAATATGGGGAAGTATATGAACGGGAGGAGGGAGGAAAACATTATTACTTGCTAAGCAATTGACAATGAAATTGACTTTGTTACTTGGCTGCTGTGTTCTGCTATCCAACCTGTCGTAATTTATTAGAAACGCGATACTTTTCTTTAGAAATAAACGAAAAAATCTAAAGAATAACAACCAGGGCAAACATGAAAAAGGATTTCTCCCAAATATTTAACAAAAATCACAGAAACACACAGAATAGAACGCTCGGGAAGAAACGTAATAAAGAGGGAAGGAGTAATAAAATTGACTGGCTATACAGATTTGGACACAACGTCTCATGTTACATGAAGAAACGAAACACAAATGAGTGGGATTCTGTGCGTTGCACTAAAATTCTGTAACGATTTGATCATTTTTATGCTCACATAAGCTGGCATTTTGTTTACTTTTTTTATAATTTTTGTGTGATCTGATTGAACAACTACCATATTTTGTCAAACGAAAGCAACGAGTATGCATAATGCCTATAAATTATGGTATAATGTAAAAACAAGATTTGCTGGAAAAAGGTTCGTATTTTTTTTAAAAAGACTTACGCAAGTAAAACAAGCAGACGTTCGCTTAAAGCTGAAGAACTGTGAGCAACTTCCACTTAAATCAAAATATTTTTCGGAGTTCAATTCCATTTTTAATAAGGATTTCTTCACAATAGAACAATAGGGTATGAATGACGTAAGTAAACCGGATGAATAGTAATAAGGCCGCTTTCAATGAAGCGATACGTACGCTGTACCTTTTCACCGTCTTACATTATCTTGATTAAAATATATTTAGAGAAAATTTAATCCTTTTATTTCATCTCAGAAAGCTCTCTGCATAAATTGACAATAACGCATACTCTATAAGCTTAAGATGAAGAAAAAGTACCGCGAACTATCAAATTGTCTATCGCCCGACTTCAGCATACTTTTCTAAAATCGAGACTAACTACTCACAAATTTGTGTGAGTTAAAGTTTTAAAGCTCTTGCCTTTCTAGCAAGGAAGGAAGTTATTACGCAGAATGAAAACTCACTGAAATCTTTTTACTTATTCGCTAAACAAAACGGGGTTACGGGAAACCTAAATTGGAGAATCATTCATAGATTCTGAAGTCACTTAATCGTCTGCGCCTGCCTACCTCTGCGTTTATCTCAAGACGGTTGTTGAACTGGGATGTACACAATTGGCAACAATGTGCACTTAAGGGTTAAATAAAAGCTAAACACATCCGGTTTGAAAACCAAGGCAATTCGTATCAAACCCGCAGGCGGTAACTAAAAAAACTGACCAAAACATAGAAAAATAGCACATAAAATTTTAAAACAATCTTTTTGATCAAATCAAAATCTTAATGGAAACAACGTCTTTGTTTATCGCGAAGTGGCAGACAGTAAATAGTGGCATTGCAGGTATCCAAAACTTGATGCATATATAACACAAGGGTATGTAAGAACTCATTGAAAAAACGATCCAACGACCGATCACATTCCCACTTGCAACGAAAAATTTTTTTATTCACAACCGAAGGTTACTTGTATAGTGTTTTTATACGCGTCACCAAAGGATAGAAGAAAGGAAGACACCAGAAAAAGCATATATTTTTGATCAGCATCAAGTTCTGAGACGGTTTAAGCTTGTCCTTCTGTCCCCCTGCCCGCGTATGTAATGTACTATCTACTGGGCGCAAAAATGAAGTTATCGACTTCAAATTTAGTAGAAACATTGGAAGTTCTTGCACGCTGGTTGATATTGAAAATGGGATAAATTAGTTGCAGGACACGCCTACAGTACCGTATAAATTGAGAAGACCTCTGCTTTTTAAAACGAATAAAAATTGTTTTTTCCTCATTCCTCATAAGCTACGGTACATAAATCTACCAAAATTTGAAGGTATTTTCTATGGATAATGCTGTAGCGTTTGTAAAAAAACAAGACATCTTGGCTACGCCTATCCAATATTACAGTATTTTAAAATGTAATTTTTTTTCCAATAGCTTCATAATGACAAAAAAATTACAAAGTAATTCAAAGTATCAACGTACACAACGGCTAAATTCGATGATGTTGACCTTTGTGTACATGAGATAGCAGCTCTACATATAATACTATTTAGTTGTTCAGTGTAAACAGACGCGAATGACGGGACGTTCAAAATTGCATTATCGACATGCAATACTTTGGTTGTTTGGTTTGGACTGCTGCCTGTCAAACACTGTTAAAAGCTTATGATAATGCTGCTCCATCATATCCCAATTGTCGGTTTTGATTTTAACGGTTTAAAAGTGATCATTTTTATACCAATGACAAAAAACGATCACGAGAATCAAAAAAATTCGAAGATAATGAATTGCAAGAACTATTGAACGAAAATCTAGCTCAAACCCTCAAAAACCTTTCGAACCGCTTTGCAGTTGATGAATCAACTATTTTGTAAATGTGATGTGAAGATGACCGATATATTGTTGCAATAGCGGTTAACAGAGGTAGTCATCGATTTGCATGGCAACGCTCGACTACGCGTTGCAATTGTTGTCAAGAATACACTTTTGCAGCAGGAATAGAAAGTTCTGCCGTGCCCTGCTTATTCATCAGACATACGGCCTTCTGATTAGCACTTGTTCAGATTAATGCAGCACGTGTTGGCTGGCAGGTGGTTTCGAAATACTGCAGAAATGCGAGAATGAATCGATGATTGGATCGCTGGCAACCCAATGGCGTTGCCAGAAATATGGGAAGAAGTTGTAGAAAGTGAGGGAAAATATATTGATTAATATATATTGTACCAAGTTTTCTCAAAAATGCCTTTTTCTCGTGAAAAAATGATCAAATTTCATGCAAGCACCTAATGTATAAATTCTGGGTTAGTTTTGAATTTGGAATGCATCTAAGTATGCCCGTCTGTCCGTCTGCCCAATAATGTAGTACCTGTGGTATACATTCTCCCGTTTGCAAAAATTAAGATATCGCCTACAAATTTGCAAAAGAATTTGAAAATGAAATCTGCCGCACCCACCCAATATCATAGAGCATGAAAATTCAGTTCTTGTTTTTTTAGTCTTTGTGTAGCATCACGATATTGAGTAAAAAAAGTTCGGCCACGACCTAATATAATTTTCTTACCTGCTGTTATTGCAATCGATAATAATAAATGGTAGCAAACATTCTCAATTTACCGTTATATGGCAAGTCGCCGAAGTTGAATTTGTTTGACGCATTTGTAACCAGAATTGCTTTTCGTGTTGCATCGTACACCACTTATGGCACAGGGTATATTAAGTTGGCGCGGACGTATGTAACACACACAAGGGCTTAAGGAAAACCCTGAGAGGAAGGGAAAACTATTATGAATTGATCTTAGGCTGTGTGTCCGTGTGTCTGTCTGTCCCTCTGAAGTGCGTCTATATTAATTGTGTTCAAATCACAGGTCGCAACATTTCAGATTTTGATGAAATTCGGTACAACGGCGTGCTTTGACCCAAAACGCTATTGAAAATGGTTTCGATCGGTCCACCTTTTTGACTACTCCCCGTTTAACTTCCTGTTTTGAAAAATCGGTATACGAAAAAAATTGAAATTTTTAAAATTTCGCGATAAAACTCATTCTGTAAAAGTATTTGGGCATTCTAAGTTGTTATACAAAATTTGGTTCGGCTGGGCAATTTTTCCAACCTTCTTTGATACAAGCGTTCGAAAACTGAAACTTTATATAGAAAAATAGAATAATTTGTAATATTTCGTAGCACAAATTAGTTCATAATAATAAATTCACATAGAAATCAATCTTACCAAATTTGGACCACTGGGTCTATTTTTTGGGTACCACCGCACATAAGAATCTCCCCAATATGTGAACTTTCACGAATCATATAAATAAGCCTTTGAATGAAAATAAAGTGTTACCTTCGGGGTATTATTACAAATACTTAAACGAATGAATAACCGTACTAAGCGTAGGGTATCTGATAGCCGTCGTTGCCCGCGTATAATTTTCTTACTTATTTTATAATGCTTATACCAGCTGTTTGATCCAGCAGAAACTAAAACTTGTTAAGAAAGCCTTGATATGATAAAGAAAAATTATCGTAACTATGAAATCACTTTTTCCAGAAGCCTTTTAAATTTTTGGAATTTATTTTACTTTCCAAGTGTTCCTAAACTTTGAAATCTTCCTCCTTCTTCTTCTGTTATTCAGCTGGGATGTGTCAAATCTTAATTAATAAGATTATTAAGACCAAAAGCCAAAAATAAAATAATAAAAGACTTCTTTTTAGCAGACTATTTCTGCTTACAGAATGCAACAACTTTTGATAATCAGTTGAACTTAAATTGACGTAAAGCGTGACATAAGCGTGTAATATTTGCGGGAAAATGTATGTAAATTATATATAAAATTTTAAATTAAAATTTTCCCTTTTCTCTTTATTTTTTCTTTTATATAATTTTTTTGAGCAATTCAATCATTTTCAACTAAACCACCAAACATGTAACACAAATCTATAAAATTTGTCCAAAAACAGTGTTATAATAAATTTTAATACGTTTGGCCAAGAAAAGTTGTGCTTGCGACCATGGTATGGCATTCGTATAAAAGTGGATAAAGTGCAGTAGTCAGAGTTATTTTCTAAAATTGATATTATTAAACTAAGAAATAAACATAAAAATGTTATGTAAAAGTGATGACTTTCTACAAAATGTCCCAGCTATGATTGCACATGTGCATTAGGTGTTAGAATTATCTACTAAGTCGATTGAAGCCTGAAGCGATCACTCCCTTACCATTGACTGTGAAGGTTTTCCTAAGGTTAAATGAATAATGGAATGAATAATGAATGGTGAAATCTCGTGCAGATCAATTACTTTAATAAATCCTTTGCAAAATATGTCTGTCAAGATTACTGTCAGTTTGGAAATAGAAATTGTTATTCCTTGTTATCAGTTTGATAATTCCGTCAAAAATGAACGTGATACAACGAAGCACGGCCATCGTATTGTTTCGTGTACAGTTACTGGGTGGTCGAGAAGTGATTTCGTTTTCTCCCAACAGTGGATTGAATTGCATTTTCTCGCAGCCGCATTTTCATTACAAATTTTGAAAGCTAATATAGCGGGGCTTGTTTTGATTCGTTGAAAGATTCGTTTGAGTCTGCGGAATAGGTTTCGTTTGTATTTTAATTTTTTACAATCCATAAAGTAAAAATAGTATTCAAGCAAAAAAAAAAAAAAATGATTAATGACGAAGACCACTGTCAAAACTGGTTTACAGAATTTCATTGAAAATTACCACCTTATAAAAGGTCAGTTGAGGCTGATGAAAACAAAATAGAGGGATTAACTGATGTAAACCGTCAATTCGACAGCTCGTAAGATCGCTGAGAGACTACGTTTATCGGACTGAACCTTTCATAATAATATATTTATCTAGCATTAAAAAAACCGTCTTTCATTTTAACCAAAAAAAAAAAAGTAAACGAAATTGCTTTCTGAACAACGTAATATTATGACGTTGTGCGCTTAGATGTGGAAACGGCCTTGGGTAAAGTCACGCACGAATTCCTTTTAATATCAATATATTTGCTGTTCAAATCCTATTTCCAAGACCGACAAATTTATGTTAAAGATAAGATAATGAGAGATGTCTAAGGTGTATATAAAGTTAAAGTTGCAGAGCCCCAAACAAGTGCATTAAGGTCAATAGAGTGTACAATTTAGTCTTTAGATTTTCCGGTAGCTGAAAGTATTTTATCTCAGTCACTGTCAAGCAACTTTAGAGCGTCTTACCTTGGGTTTCAAGATTATAAACAATAAAAATAAAAATACTTTAATTTGTACACATGTATATATATATACATATATGAATAGATGTTAGAACCAAGTCGTTCAAGTTATTATTTTTATAATGAAGAATTACACTAAATATGTGTTTTATTATATATTCACTTCTATACATGATAATATATTCAATTACTAATTGTCAAGTTGGTAGTTAGTTGCAAAATATACTTTTTTTTATGTGATCGATGGCGTGCATAGTGCTGGTCATGAAAAATTATAGGCAGGAAAGGAGGAGAGAAAGTGAGTAATATTTGTGCGCATTCGAGTTAGAAATAAAACATGTCGGACATGTGGGAAAGATCATTGATGATAGGTTGTCCCAAAGACGATTAAAAAGCGAGAAAACGTAATAATGCGTCGTGAGACATGTGTGCACCTGCAGGTGGAGCGGATGCAAAAGACGTAAAAATGTGAGCAGTCCTGTTGAAGGATTCTCTCTTATCTCTTTCATAAGTTATACCCCATACATGACTACAAACAACACATAACTACAAACCAGCCCAAATTACGCTGATGCTCAATTATATCTAGAGACTTGGGCAAGCACTCTACTTTCTTTTTTATTACGAAATTCTGATAAAGGGGCCCTACTTAAGAGTCGCCTTATATATCTGTTGCAACATTAAAGAGTTTGGCCGATTTGCGACAAGATCCTGTTGTCTTATTGCAATCCTGGCTTCCTGCTATGTACATGTAACACTCATACTCGTGTCGGTAGAGGTAACCATCGCAACAACACAAACCACAAAAATTACATGCGTAGAAACAAAATGATTAAGTCGATTAAAAACTTTTATAGAGGCTCTTCCATTTGCATAAAACAATTCGATGGAATTTTTATGAAAATTTAGTGCTAATGGCTCATGAAAAATATTAAAAAGTTAAAAATGTACGCGTTTTTAGAAAAGTTTGTGGAGGGAGATAAGTGGTTCTCTTCGCCAAATTGTGATACGGCTAATGTTCCGTATGGAAGAGAGGCATTAATTCTAGATTCAGCTTTGTCAACAACTCACCGACATCATTGTCATCGCATTTAGGAAGACTGCGACAGGATGATGAACGTTTGGAAACGAGTTTATTGTGAGCTGATTTTTCTTATTTTCTCAGAGTCGATTGGTAAGAAATAATCGATGAATACACACGAGTCCTAGTTTGACTTCGCATTTTAATGCACACTCACAACGTATCATGTGAACGCTAACAAAGTAGGAATAATGTGGGGTAGTAGTAGAACAGGCACATAACTTATACGAAAGAGGTTTTTTACGGTTGCAGACACCACATAAGAAAGACAATGAGCTGCGTAAAAATCTCACAAAAGTAGAGACTTGACAGGCTTCCGCAAACAAACGAAAAAAAACATCAATTGTAGGTACTGTGACACAACACAGGAACAACAACAATAAAAAAACAAACCAGCCATCCAAGCAACCGCAGTAATTTGCTGTCACATCATCACAGTATGTCTTGTGAGTCCGACCTTCGAAAGCCTGAACTTCAAAACTTCTCAAACATTGCTTACGGACTTTGACGCTTAGCCAAAAATGTTGTTATTGTTGTTGTTATCGCAATCATAGTATGCGCTACATTGAGAGTATCGATTACATATACGCAGTATAGCAAACAATGTCAGCGTCTATGTATATCCGAATTTTTTATTTTAAGCGGTTGATAGGCTGAAAGAGATTCTGAGTAGCAAGAAAGCCAAGTTATTCAGTTGCAGAGAGGAGCTTATGAAATGTCATGACTGCTTATCAAATTTCATTTAGGCTCAATGTCATTGCCGACAACGACATCAGCATCGGCATCGACATCGGCGTAGGTATCAATATCCATATCGTCATCGCTAACAATTACAGCATTGATGAAGCTGCAACTACAACTGCAGCTGCAGTTATTATATATCCGCGCAAGTTGTTTTCAAATTTGGCCAAACATTGACAGGATGTTCGCTCACCACTTGACACAACATTTAAAGGCGCGCGTTTGTCATTTCTATTGTGACATGTTGTCCTTTGGGAATGCGCGCTCAAGTACATTTCAAAGCTTACCCAATAAATTTTCACAAGTCAATGACACGCATAAACGGTGCGCATGTTTCTAAAAGTAACTTGTTCGCCAAACCAAAAGTGTTAACTATCATTGTGCGCCCTGTTTGCTTCAAAATACAGTAGAATTAAATTCAGGAAGTTACGACTTTCGTTTGATGCGTCCTTTTACATTATTTGTCTGCTTGTAAGCAATAGTGTTCAAGTTCTCAAATATTTATAGTGTAACAATTCTCCATAAACTATATTCGATGTCTGCTTTGTTGTGTAGTTCGCAGACAACTTAGCAAAAAACCAAAGAACAAAAAAAAAGAAGAAAAACAGGAGAAAAAAAGAACAGAAGTAACACCAAAGCAACCAAACTGAGATTGCCCATGTCTGCTGTGGATAAATAACCAGCCAATCTAAGCAAACAGCCCGTGCAAGCATCAGATGGCGGCTAGTTCAATGTTCACCATAAAAGGAGAATTTATTTTGACACCAAGGCGTTGTGCATGTGTGCACGCTTGTTGGTTTGCAATTGTCACGGTCGCTTTGTTCCTTTGCCTCTCCGAAACCCCGCTCCATACCATTGACGCATACAATACTACAACACAACTTGCCAATACACTATTTTAGCTAACTTTGGTTCAATCAGTACACCAATTGAACCACACTAAACACCAAGCTTACATTAACAATAGCAATCGTATATATATTGTATATATACATCGGTGATATATTTGGTATTATATCTGTACTCTCCTCTTACAACTCATTAGTTGAATGTGCATGTTTCTGAGAGTGTATATATGAGTGTGTGAAATACCTAAAAGATGTAATTCATGGTTTTTATGGCCACTTACCAGCGGGTTTTCCTTTCCCGGTGTGATACGTTGTGAACGTTAGAGACGTGTATAGAAAAAATGATAACTGCAAAATTCGCATTAACATCATGATGGTCTCCCACAAAGGCGACAAACTTTTTAGAAGGTGTGAATAAATTTGTTAAGAATTTCGCAAAAAAAAAAAAATAAATAAAAAAGAAATAGAAATAGAAATAGAAATAGAAAATAGAATCACAACAGCAAAACAACGGAAAACGTACGTGAATTAGTTTATCCCAGAGAATATGTTAAATATACTTGTTCTTCTGCTTCTTATTTGTTGAAAACTGTTCTTTAAAATAATTTTCTTTCCTGACTCGACAACAATTAAATCTACGAGTGAACTCTGGTGTATGATGTCTGAAATTTTTTTCTCCGCCAAACCACCTCATATCTGTTTTAAGTTTTCCTCACTTATATCTTCATCGAGAAGATAATATGTTTAAGGTGACTTGCTCATACGATGTCCGGAAAGCCTTCATATAATGTGAGCAAATATGAAGCATACACAATAACCAATCAAATGTAAGGACAATTCTCTAATCACAATCTGGAAGGAAGTCTTGTATAAAAGATTTCATTGAAAGTTTCCACAATAAAATTACGAGAATGTGCTTTTGATTTCAATCGAAGAGTAAAATTCAAAATACGAGCAGCAACTTCCGTACATCGAATAAACAACGATACCTTCATTTTAATAAATTCAACATGACATATCAGAAAACTTCTATTTGAAACTCCAGACGTAAAGCTAAAGACCATTGTGGAAGAATCTACTTTTAACAAAGTTTCCAAGTTAAAATAAGCTGATGAACTCTTCGAAGCGTAATTTTCTATATATTTACTGTTTCGTAGCCCATGCCTTCAGATAAATAGATCATGAAACACGTCTATTTACGGAATTTCGAATCAGGTTTTCGGAATGTGTGCAGAAACATGTATATAAATCCAACTAACAAAAGACTTAGTATTAGGGGAAATATTATTAGTTAACGGCAAACAACGTTTCCTATGAGAAATTCGAAACATTTTGCTTGAACGTTAGAAAATTTCTTGTACATATAGTCGGGAAAGGTCAATTACTAGATGCCCCACATCACTTTGTCATACATACAGTCATTCATTAATTTTCGTAATAATATGTCAACAATGTCTTAAAGAGAGCCTTTAATCGTCACTTTTTTTTATCATTTCTGAATAGTTCAGACATTGTTTAAGTCAAAATAAGAAGCCACGAGCAAAAAAAAAGACAAGAAAAAATAGTGCTCCTTTTTCAATTTCGCTTACGATTATTTAATATCTAGCCAGAGATCGAGGATTTTTTGAAAATATTGATTGAGAAAAGAGAACATTGATTGTAGGTAAAACCTTTTTCTTGGAAAAAATTTGTTACATATTGGCTATGTAATCCGCTTAAAAAAAAAAAATAAAGCAAAAAATCTGTACAGCCCTCGGTAAAGAGGGCCATTAAAACGTCACAGTTGACAATTGATGTCATCAACTAACAATTGAAAGAACTAAGCCGAACTGGAATAACATGGCTCCGACAAATAATAAAATAAATCTTCAAGTGTTCAAGTTCTAATAAAAAAGAAAAATACGTACATTTACTATTAACATTATAGACGGTCACAGCTCACAATTCGCCTAATACGTTTATTCGCTCGGTTTGATGATAATAAACTAAATATTATACATACTTTTTACGTAAAGGCGTACTTTTCGTGAAAGCCCTTACATTGGAGGATGCTCAAAACGTCAACCGTAGTGGTGGAAATGTAGCAAACTTTTTGTTCCGCCATAAAAAACTGCAAATTAGATTTTGCCGCCATAGAAGTTCTTGCGTGGTGATTCAAACTCTCTACGTTTAATCTACTATGGACCAATTCTCATTGTAAAATATTGAAAATTAAACCTTTTTTGGTATATAACACGCCCAGTTGATCGGAATTTGATAAAGTTAAGTTTTATGACATACTACTGATTCGAATCATTTTGAATAGCGTTTGGCGTTGGGGCAAAACAAAAAAAAAAAACACTAAAATTGCGGTCTATAGGTTGAACGTAAGTATACATGGACAGACAGCAAATAGATAGCCGGACTGACAAGCTTAGATCCAAATATTAGAAGGCGGATCTATGTTAAGTTCTTTTGGGTGCTACATTCAAACTGAATATGCTTTTTACAACAATTGGTGTAGGATATAATCAGAAAGACTTTCGCCAGTGCTAGGCCATATAGGACACAGATCATATTTCTTGCAATAAAAAAATGATTGTTGTTCGTAGATTCGATTCGTTTTTTGATCTATCATAAATTCCGGATCGATTTGATATAAAGTTTCATTCAGGCTGCTGGCTGATCGTTTGAAAAAAAAAAATTTTCCCAACCTCCTACAACATGTAGTGTATGAATATTTACTTAGTGAATTAAGAAAGAAAGTGAAATTTTAATCAAATGATAGATTATCATAGAAATAAAATTGTTTAAATCGAGTCGTGTCGCATTAACAATGATCCACGTTCAAGCTCTTCAATACGTGCAATGATTCCCAAAAATTTTCAATACGGTCATCATATGATATTCAAAGATTGCCGATTTAGCTTGCCACATCGTCTTCTAAATTGGATCTGTAAATTTTAATTACAGATCTCTGCTTTCAATTGGATGATATTGAAAGCAGAGATGCCGCGTTCAGTAATCGCATGAAAACGGGACGTGCTTAAAGAACTTATTTATCATACATGGACAGATGTTTGGCGATTGAAAATTGAGAAGAAGTGTTAAGGGTTTTCCTTTGCTCATAACAGAAAAAACCTATTTAAACCCCCTTTAATTAGTTTAACGTGAACGTTTTGGGAGAAAAGAAGAAAATCATTTTTCATCAGTGTCTTTTTGCAATGAGCGAATGAAAAGTGTTATATCAAAATGGCCTCCGTGTACTTTTGTCTATTTAATTTTTTATCTATAGAAAAAGCCTCTCGTATTAAATACATCTGGCTGGAAATCATATTGGGGCGTAAAAGGTAAACGCATTGGGAAATGTTCTTGAAAATCCATTAACTTTAAGAAAAAAAAGATAATGATTCATTTGCGTTGTTTTATGGTTAGGCTACTCAGTTTCTATTTGACCTGATAAATATCATTGTTCCTACTTATGAATAACTTCAAAGTTTTATAGAATTATAAAGAAAAAATTAATCTGCCTACCAAAGCTGCTTTTGCCTTCATTTCCGCAGAGCGTAGATTATAAATTACCGCGAATTATAAGTTACCGCGAAAAGAAAAGAAATTTCGACTATCATTTGTTTTAGAGGGCTTTGTGAAATAAAAGAAAGAAAACGTTTGTCTTCGCTTTGCCATTGAATTTAAGTCTCCGTTATGACTTAGTGAGTTATCCGTCGCATAAATTTTGATTTATGCGACGCTTTAGCATAAGCACTAGCCAGAATAGATTTACGATGACAGTTCTAGTATACAACAAAACAAATAACATTTACTACAACCTACACTGACCGCTCCTAAATATTCATATACACCAACAACGAAGAGACTCTTTTCGCTTAACTCGAGCAGTACAACTTAAAATAAATTTTGTGCTTATTTTATTCCAGACGATGTCGTTACTATTTACTGTGACCGAGAGAAGTTGAATAAATTTGTGAATATCATCAGACAGATGAATGCACACACATTTAATCATCCATTAAATCCATTCATCCCGCGCGTAGAGGACTAAGTAAATTGAGATTGAGTAATTTTGTTATATGCAAACGAGAAAGAATTGTGAAAAACAATTGTAGTACAATATATAACTTGACAAGCCTAAAGGTGTGGGATCTTCATTATTTCATACAATGCAGCAAGTCTTCAATTTTATTATCAACGCAGGTACACAAATAGATTCCTTATGCTCTGAAATTTAACCATTATTCCTCTCAATACTAATTTTCTCAATATCTATGACAGAATTGCATACCTGTAGCATAACCAGAAAGGAGAAAAAGACGCGCGCTGCTGCGTCTAGACGGCACCCACGTACTTTGCAAACTCAAATAAACGGACACAAGCATACACAGACATATATATATATATATATATATATATATATATTTGCACGCTTTTTTATAAAGGCAATGTATATTTGCAGTAAAATACACATCGTCTGTTGTTCTTAGCTTTTCTAAATTGTGGTAATTGCACTCACGTGATTGATCGCTCGTGCATGCAAACAAATAAACTTAAACCCCTTTCTGCTTGGCTCACATGACCGCCAACAAAACTACGGCAATAACGATACAAAAACAAGAACAACAAAAATGACAGCGACAACGACAACAATAATAAAAAAAAAACAGCAGAAAAAGTAATAACGACCATAGCTCAATGAAATTTGAGTCGTTTATTTAATGTGATGCTTGCTCTACGACCTTGGGTTTGACTAGCTTCACAGTGCGCACAAACACCATGATATATAGTGACGTGAAACACGGTAATTTTCGTATTCTCTCCAGATGAATACACCGGTCCAAATCTAGCGTTGTAGTTGTAGATGAATAGGTAAGTATGTGTAAAATGTATAGTGCATATGTTGTAGGCAGGTCCGTCTCAACGCTTTGGATTAAAGGGCAAATATTAAAATGCATAACGCAAAGAAAAAATGAAAAGCAAAAAATTTCATGGTAATCGTTTATAAAGATACCAGAGTTTTTCTTACGGTAATATGCTCTAAACCGGTGTTCCATTTTATATCTTCGGAATCGAAACGTTAAAGTCAACCTTAAATTTTTGAAAATATATATGCTTGCATTTTTTTTTTACGAATATTTATTTGATTTATCATTTCGATATAAGGAGATCTTACATATATTACAGAGGGACAAAGTTTGCCTGTCATAGATGAAATTGATTTGCCTCCGGGCCTGGTTATATAAATAACTGAATACAATGCACGGGCGTGTGTTTTTTCGTTAAAAAGTTCGGTTGGTTAAAATCATGTATGGATTCAAGCTAACAAAAACGAAGAGATGACGATGATGACGCTGATATTGAGGCGGTATAAAAAGGCCACGAACTTGCTAAGCAAACAAAAGTGCTTTATTATCCTTAATGTGCATTATTCAGACGAGTGATATATAGGTTTTCATTAGCCCTGTCGTTGTTTTTAAACTTGAATTTGAGTGAACCTTCGCCGCTGTCGTCTATGCTGTCTTTTCTGCTGTTTATTGTTGACTTCTTGGCTTGGCTCGGCTGTTAGGCTTGCAAAAGGTCTTCGCAAAGGTCAGATAAATCGAAACTTAACTCCAAAGTTGGGCTCTGTCGAAAGCAAGAATCGTTCAATTTTGTATATACAGTATACCTTCGGAACAGTGTGATGTGCACGTTTCGTATTTGGTGCTTTATTAAAACTTATATCATGAGATTTACGGTTTCACTATTCACTGTTTTCCCTTCGTACACACTTAAATCGTTGTTATTGTTGCGATCCCTTTCTGTGTTGATTGCTTACTTTGAAGATTTGTGATACATGTGCGCAATTTATTCATTGAAATGAATATTGTTGCCGTTTGTTTATGTGACAGGATAAGTGCTGCACATGCGTTGCTATTATGGATCGTTACGGATATGAGAATTAATTGCTATTTAGTGATCGTTGATGTGAATGGCAACCTGTCATTTTCCTTTATACATTAGTTATCGGGACTTCAGTCATGTCAGTTAATTAAAACTCTAAGCCACATCAAGTAGCTTTCTCATATTCCTTATTAAAATGGTTTCTTAAGTTATTTATTCATGTATGTATATATACATTTTTCAAATTTCTCTCTCGTTCTCTTTCTACGTCTTCTTTTTACTGTTCAAAAACTAATTGAAATAAATATTTCATGCCATAAATACGATGTGAAGGCGAGGCCAGCACAAAAATAAAACAAATACACATAATATTCTCACGACTAGATCAATCTGTCGATCGATCGATAGTCGATCCTATAGCTTATACAACACGTATCATTAAAATTAACTGGTCATGTATTCGCGGATATTTGGCCGGTGTGTTCCATTCTATATTCCATCCACCCATACGTTTTACATGTAAAAGTAATTAAGTGAGTAGACATTGGGTGGAACTGTTAATATTGCAACGAGATCATGCTTGCATGCATTGGCCGTCGAGATAGGCGGGGAAAATCAAGCCAGCGCGCTTTTCTAAATAAATACACATATCGTTTTCAATGACAGCAATTGGCGCTAACCGTTGCAGTTAGTGTATTTACACAAATATATATATACGTATATATATGCAGAAAATTCACAAAAAATTTTTTGTAATAAAGAAATTGTCTTTAATATATTCCAAAATTTTAAATGGGCTTTTCTCGAAACAGGTTTTTTTAAAATGATAAACAGCACGACTCCAACAATTTCCGTTTTGTTTGAAAAATATTGTTAAATTAACATTCCAAAAAACAAAAAAGATCATTATAGTCGAGGAAGGCCGAGCATTAGGTATGCGACATGACATCACGTAGTACGGTTATTCACTAATATATTAATATTTATGTATATATATATATATGATATATATATATGTGATATATATATATATGTGTATATATATATATATATGTGATATATATATATATATATGTGATATATATATATATGATATCTATATATATATATATGCAAATATATATATATATATATAAATATATATAGGTGTATATATATCATTGTACATATATATATATATTTTTTATTATATGTATATATATATTTATTATATATATATATATACGTATAAAGCAATGTATATATACATATATATATATATATATATATATGCGTGTTTTATCCCTACTTTATCTGTACATGTTCCATGATTCAGTTCGTTCTTTTATCTAACTGTAGAGCAGAGCGCATATGCGCTTAATCTCTCAGCGTTAGCTAAATTGTGTATTATGAAATTTAATCTGTGCCTTCAATCTATTCGGATTGTAGCAACATAATGCTGCTGATATTGCTGCCTCTATTGCTGTTACTGTTATTATTACTAGTACTGGTTTATATTTTAAACTAAATACGATTTGCATTATTGATGTATTGCCGTTATAACAATTTCGCATCCGTCCGTAACAATAACAAAAACAACAGCGAGAACAACATCTATAAAATTGGTAGCTTAGAAATTGCTTAGTTAGCGATTGGTTTCGTTATTGGTCAAAGGAGTGTTAGTAGTGTACGAGAGCTGTTGTCCATATTGCCTGCTTTTAGTGCTACCTCGCCTCTTTTCCATTGATAATAGGAACGGTTTTTAATTTTGTTCTTGTTGTAATTACATAGTTATGCCAAAGATTCCATATATCTTGTATCTGAAATGCAATCAACGTCAAAACTAATACGCGTCAACAATGCCTCATTTATTTTAAAATTAAAAAGAAGGGAGTCGCAATCGTTGTAAAAGAAGAAAGAGAGAAAAACTCAACCTATTTGGCTTTCCAAAAACTGTGTTCAGAATACAGAAAAAGAATAGGAAAAAACCAGATATCCTTAGGATCGCCAACAAACGCTATAAATATCTCCATTTACGGTTAACACTTTTGATAGATGCCCTTTTTTAGTGATATGAAAAATATTTTGTTTTCAAAAGGGTTATAAGACTTGTGTGTCATCTAGTAGTAACAATAAAATAGGAAACTATTTTTAGTTCAGTGACTTAATAATATAATACTTTCAGTGAAATTTTAAGTCACGAAAACCGCATCTGCAGCGCTACGCTTTTGTTGCTACCAAAAAACGAAGGAGAGAACCCTGATTTGTAAGCCGTCCTATCGGTAGTTATGTAGTTATTTGGCCACATTTCCCAACAACTTTTGTGTATTTGCTTAAAAGAATGGAGGAAACACCTTGAGGTTATTAAATTCTATCCAAATAAGGAAAATTAACTTGGACAAAAAAAGTTTCTCCAGAATTGTTTCGTGTATATTTTGTATTTCACGCGTTAGTTGATTGCACTTCATACGCAAATAAAGAAATTGACTGCGAAATGATTCTACAAAAATGCACCATCTTCTGTAACGTATTTGTGAAAGTGTCAGTATATTCTGAATCGTTAAAAACGTAATTTTTCTTATAGGAGAGGACAGCCTTTAAAAGAATATTAAATGACAGAAAGTTCTGCGCAATACGATGTAAACATTGTAAACATCTCCTTGGTATTACTAACAGATTGTATAGAAGATGAAAACGACAATGTTATGTTTGCCTTAATACGAATTCGTAGCACATTTAACTCTGACAACTAAAAGAGACGTAACAAAATTATTATATCTCCATGTCTCAATTATAAGCAGAAATAATTTTTCTACAGAAGTTAACGGCAAAACTTTCTTTGTAATCCATTGCTTTTTCCTTACATCGCTTATATCGACCATAGAAGGATGGAAAGAATACTTCAGAAACCTCACAAAATAGATATATATTTGATCAGCATCAAAATCAATATAGGCATCTCCGTCTATCCGTTCCTCGATGTGTATAATGTCTGTGGAGAACCGTTTCCCGATCTTAAAAATGAAAGTACAGGTGAAAGCATTAGAAATTATCGCACGCATTGTGGTGTTGAAAACAGATAAAGCCGGCCCGCCTTGTTTTCTCGTGTTTAACCTACAGATCGCAGCTCTTGAAATAATTTAATAAAATTTTGCACATCAACTTGTCTTGGCCCAAGAACGAACGCTATTGAAAATAGTTCCGTTCGCATCACTTCCTATATAAGACTTCATTTTGAAAAGTCATTGCATGACTGACCGTTTAGAACGTGTGCCACGATATCATTTTCACTTGTTTTTAAGATAAAGGCGGTAGGTACAGAAGAGTCTTCTATATCTTACACCTTGGATAGCTGAATAAGATTTTCTCTCTTCGTTTTTTTTTAAGAAAATATTTTACTTTCGAAAACTTTGTGATTAAAAAGCACGCCAGTAACGCGATTATTTGCATATCGTTTGATTGAAGAACATTTTAGCAACTGAAGACGGACAGGTTTTCGAAGCGGGGAACAGAACCTCGAAGCCTCGAAGTTAGATGAAAGGTTCTATATATCTTACCAGATTGTTAAGCCCACCCGATTGAAACAGTTGATTGTTGGATACTTTCAAGAAAACACACACCATAAATGTATTAAATCTTAAAATAGACGCGATTGTCTCTCGTCTCTGCTTTCTTGTCGTATAAAACATAGGTTTAATAAATTATTTGGGTAGCGACGATTAATCACAATTTCAGAAAACTAACAATATATCTACCTTACGTCAATGTCTCCTATTTTCGTAAGCGGGCAGCTTTCATACTGTCAAGTTTCCTCTAATATTTTTATATACGAATTATAATTAAAAAGAAAAAAAAAAGAAGAGATTTGTCTACTTGAACATCATTTTTGAAGCTTCTGTGTTGCGGTAGAAAACATACTGCATACCCTTCCATGTATGCATGTAACATATGGTTAAAACATTCCGTTTACATGTTTGCATGTAAATACCTCATAAACTTAGCGGGCACGTAGCCGATACAATAACATCGTGTGCGTTAGTAGAGATACTAGAGTAAGTAAAGAAGGAAAGTCAGTATAAAAAATTGTTATTCGCGTCAGTAAGTAAAACAAACAAATCATTGAATGAGATGAGAGATTTTCCTATGAGAAAGGGAGTGGCAGACAATAAGGCACTTTAATTAAAAAAAGTTTATTACATCACATATCATTAACAAAAACCTGGACGCAAGAAAGGCTAGACATGGCACAGACGCAAAAGTATCAATCACTTATCTTTGCCGTAGTATACGCCAGAGTGAGCGTAAAGAGTATTGTAATAATAACTGAATCAAGAGTTGTAAACCGTGAGGGTAGTAAGTCATTTGTCATAAAAATTCCAACTTTTAATTGAGTGTTGTTCTAATCTTATTGTTGTTCTAACCTTAGCAGCGGTGATAGGTGCATAACGTGACCATGACCGTTTCTCCTTAGCTTCACTTAACGCATATATTGCCAATCAGCGTAACGCGTAATATATGCAAGAAAGTAAATCATAACATTGTCAGCTTGTTCCATAATTTATTACCAAAAATTAACAACCACAGGCCGGCAATTAAGTTGTCACTATTCTCAAGAAATGAACAACAGCAGCACCAGAAATATCATATAGTGGTATATAGTCTTTAAAATGACAATCTTTATTGGTGGGTTTCTTTCTCTTTTCAACGCTTCCCTCATCCTACTCACGCACTGTATTTGCAAAACACAGTTATGTTGCCACTGTACCCGCTCTGCGAAATGATGGCATAAAATTATAACTTTCATTCAGTCATTATAGCCTACGCGTGTTGCTTGGTTCTGCAAATGATGTCCAGCTTTTACCGACTTACGTTAACCCAAGCTATGTTATGACGCAGTCATAAACTGACTCAAGTCTTCTTATGGCATAAGTCATCTTGAGTCTGGTCACTTAACATACAAAAATAACTTTACGATTGAAAAGTTCTACCGATCGCATCTTGTCGTGTTTTTACAGCATCTGTTGCAACAGTTTTGTCTGTAAGATTTAGCTTTTTAACATTTGTTAAGTCGTGTTATTTTAAATAAGTATTACAGCATCAGTCATTTATGCCTTGATGCCGATGGAAGCGTTTCGATTTGTGTGTTGAAAATAAATTTCGTCGGTATTCGATTTAATGATGTTTTTCCACATTTTGGTTTTTGAGTACTTTGCATTTTTCCACTCGAGAAAGTTTATATCACACATATATAATAATTTTTCACATTTTGTAGCCATTAAATTGCCCTGATAGGGTGATTTATAAATTAAATGATAAATATCTTCTAATCCATACATATAAGGTACTTGATTGAAACATATAAGGGAAACAGTTAACCGAACAATTAGTAGATGGTTAAATAGTTTAGTTAAACTTTTGCTAGATATTGTCAAACAGATTTGAGTGTTTATTACAAAACTTCTTTTTTCTTTTCTTACGTTACATGAAGTTATAGATAAGTCAGTTTCTCGTATGGCCGAAAAATCCGCTTACATTGGCCTTCTGCTCAAAGTCAATGAAAATATTTTCTTCAGCTAACAAACTAAATAACCTAATGACAGAATTGCCTTCAGCGGCTCCTAACTTTTATACGTTTTATACGTAGTTGTGATGAAGTATGAAATGAGTATGGAACTCTAAATGAGTTTATATTCTTGAATGCGAAAGTGTTCTTGTTGTTTTCTTTTCTCAATTGACATTCAAGTGCGTACTTAAATCTACCTATGTACACAGGACAAATACTAATACTCGTGTCTATAATTTCAGAAAAACTTTCTCAAGGAAACAAGTAAAAAAATAAATAAATAAACATATCGTTACAATCAGCATTTCCTCTTACTTCATCGTCGTCGTACTCCACATGCTGTGCGTAGGTTTTAAAAGTAATAAGTGCATGGGAGACTCAAAGGATTTATAACAATTGTCAAATGTTTTGCGTACAAAGCACGGTTAACTGCTATCTTTTGTTAACTTTTCATGCGTACCTTCCCACATGAGCACCAATGTAAATAGATGTGTAATATTATCCCTTTGGGGATGTATATAATAATCGTGAAGAAACTCTTTGATACACTCTGTAGGTCTTTATCTTTGTGAATGTCACAGTTTTTTTATACCCATCTATGCTTTATTGTTTTGCTTTGTTTTCTATTGTTTCAGTTAATGTTTTCTTGTTGTCTTTTTGTTGTCTTTTATGTTGCGCGCATAATTAGATTAAATCACTCTCTTATGCGTAACATTTAAGTAAATACACGTGAACGCATTCAACGAAAGGGTTCGCGTACCATAAGGTTAGTGTTCATGTTTCGAACAGTAAATGAGTATAAAAAGAAAGCATATAAAGTGCGTAAGTATGTAAGTGAGCTGGTGTGCGCCCGTAGCCCTAAGGATATTTAATTTAAAAGCATAGACGGAAACAATAACGCACAAGTACTTGACATTACCGCAAGTAAGTAAATATTACGTAATTTACAGCCACCACCGTACGTAGATAGAAGAACGTATTTAATATAAAATGTATATGTGTATTTGTGTTTATGTGTATGTAGATAATTACTTAAGAGAAATCAGACAGTCTGGGACTTGGCAATACTTACGTGTTTTATTTAGCAGTAGAAACAACGACAGTTGGAGTATTTATTCGTGAATCGTTAGCAATTGCTTTCATACACGTGACACATGGACGAGTGGCGTATAAGTAACATACAAAATAATTGCGTTTATTAAGGATTATTAAGAAGCGTTTTCAATAAAATAAATATTTTTAAAATAAATTTTTCATTTAGTCAATTCATTACATTTCTGTTATTTGAATTTTCATTGGGCTCTCACTGCTCACACTAATTATTAACCTAACATTATCAGCTTTAAATGGTCGTCTGCAAAGCAATTTACTCATTACGCTTGGAAATATGCAGCAGAGACCTCATAACGTTCAAATGCTTTTCATAAGCATTAGACTTCAATTCGTATATCAATGATAATCTGTTCGTTGTCGGTCGTTTATTCTTGAAATTCACGCAGTCAGAAAGCATTGTCCTCAACTTGTATCAACAAATCATTAACTTACGAATAGGTGCATCCCGTTCTAACAAACACACTTACCGCTCCTACAATACTTAAAAAATCTTTAAAAAAACTTCAAATTACTTTGAATAATCGACCGGAGCAGGTCATCCCCCAGTCAAACATGTACAGGAATTTTTATAAGAATTATTCAAATGACCATTTCGATTATAGCAATGATCTCAATACTAACTGCTAGCCGACGATTATTTATATGTCAATGAAGCCTCTGTTTTATGTTGATACGACTTTTGTTATCCCTTGTAGCACTTGCGGTATAGCTTATACAACACCCAGAAAGACCTATGACCAATTGATGTGAAAAATTTGAACCGAATTAGTGAAATTTTTGAAACTCCTCTCATATAAAAGCAAAATTAGCGTCGTTGTCGGCCATATCCGAATATAATTTTTTTTTTCTATGCAGGATTTAATAAATAAATGGAGACACTTTTCAGCACTTGTAAACATGGTAAGAGTAGTGAAGAATCATTATGTTCTTATTATGAGAGAGAGAGAGAGAGAGAGAGAGAGAGAGAGAGAGAGAGAGAGAGAGAGAATCAAAAACTTACCGTTCAAATTGCTCGTATACATCAAATTTCTTATGAATCAAATTTGATCCCAACGGATTATTGTCTCCTTATAGATTTCAAAAAATGACTCAGTTGTAGAGGAAGTGTTCGGTTGACGATTACTTTTAGGAGCTTAAGGGTTGTCATTGTAAACAATATGTCTAAGTTAATGATAACATTGCTCGATAAGAGCCATCAAGCTAAATGGAAATAAAGACTTTTTTTCTAAAGCTTTTGTGTCGAATACACCTGGGATTACCTTCGCTTAGCCGGCATACAATTTTACGTAAAAGAAATATCAGTTGATCACTCCTCTGCATTAGTCATTACTGATACTGACACGTGTTTCTTTATAATTAAAAAAAAAAAGAAGCAACAAGCGATGATGTCTCTGCGCGACGGTACTTTTAACATGAATGTATGTACGATTATGCGTCAACGAGGATCGAAGAATAGTCAGCCACGTTCTTGTTAAATTAGAATTCTTTTCATAGGTAAATCTGTTTCAATTATTTTAAAAATGAAAGCGAATATTATGTTTTTGACCAACAACTACTTTAATACTACTTGATTTAAAATTCTATATGGTAGACATATAAAAGTAGTTAAAAATATTGTGGTGGAAAAAGGCCGACCATTAAATATTCATAAGGCGAGTTTTCAAAATAAGGCATTGTATAGGAACAGCTCGAAAAAGTCGTCCGATCCAAACCATTTTCAATATCATTCGTCCTTGAACCTTGCGACCTATAGGTTGAACACTAGGAAACAAGACGGACAGACGAGCAGACAAATTTAGATCGATTCGCAGAATGATTCTGAATCAATCGGCATAATAAAAAGCGTGTTTATTTTAAGCACCTCTCGGTGTTGTGTGCATCACGCAACAACAAACTATAGATACCCTTACACCAAAAATTGTGTAAGATACAATAAGTCAACGTTATTGGAAAAATGACGCATAAAGAATTGATCATAAATACCATAAAAAAGTCGAATTGAAAAATTGAATGAACACAGTTTGTTTCATAGCGACATTTACTTGAGATTGTAGAAAGGAATGTTTAGTTCCGATATCTATAGAAAAGCGATTAAAATCCAGCGATATAGAAGAAACAAATCAGTTAAGAATCACTGTGTGATAATAAATAAAATAGATCATTACCTTGTTACATGAAATATTAGGAAATGAAATGTTTCCAAAAAATTTAGCAAGAGATATTCTCCTTTATAATATACAATAAGAAAGTAAATATCATAGGACTTATCTTTTATTTCGGAGACGATGTATCTTAAAAATAATTTTGAAAATATGTTCATGATTAAATTGGCCAAATATTATAATTTGGTAACTTTTATACACACAACCGAAAGTTGAGGGTGTATTCATTTTGTCAAAACGTTTGCAACATCCAGAAAAAAGGTTTAGAGACTCCGTAAAGTATGTATATTTTTGATCGGTATTAAGTTCTGAATCGAATTGACCATGCCTGCCTGCCCATCTATTAGTCCCTCACAAAAATGGAGCTATCAGCTTCATATTTAGCAGAAACTTTGGAAGTGCCTGAGAGCAGGCTAATATTGAAAATGAGCAAACTCGGTCGAGGGACACATGCACAGTACCCCATGAACTGACATCACCACCACTTTTAAAAACAAAAAAAGAATTGGTTTTTCATCCGATGCTCTATGGATAATTTTCTAGGGTCTGTAAAAAGGCAAAAAAAAAAATCAGATGCCCCTACCCACAATTAGAAAATATTGAAATTTAATTCTTTTGTTAAAACGTCTGTAACGCACAGTGGGAAGCTTCAGACACCCTAAACGGTATACAAAATCTTCATCAGCAGTAAATACTGAGTCCGCACAAGCGTGTCTACCCTTCCGTTTGTCAATCTCTGTACATTTATGTGCTAACTGTTCTTTTGATCGCAAACCCTAAGATATTAGCTTCAAATTATGCAGAAACAGTTGAAGCTACTGCAGGAGAGTTTGTTTTAAAAATCGATCAAATTAATCCAAGAACACGCCCACAATACCATATAAACTATAAAGCCAAATAAATTAAGTTTCGCATTTATTATTCATAACCTAAAATAGATACAGCGGTAAAAGTTTCTACATCCTTTCTATAGTATTTGTATAAACAAGAGAAAAATCGACCAAGCCCACTCAACAGTATCGGTATTTTGTGTTTCTGTTTCATATTATTTATAAGAAAAAGGTGAGGATTGTAAAAAAGATTAGGCCGTAGCTGAATTCCTTACATGTCTATATCATCCATCATATATATACGTAAACGTATATATGCCTGTATACATCACTATCCCTTTTACTATACACTTTGTCTTTTGCAAACGACCATTGGTAATAAAAATCACTATAATGATAGTGGCGCAAAAGGCCGACGCATATTGTCGCACAACATCAAAACATGACCACCATTATATTTTAAACGATTATAAATACATGTAGAGACGGCTGGCTGGCATTTATAAATTTAATGATATTCATTAACATAGCGCAAGATCATATGATTACCTTGATAAATTTTTATATGACTAAAGTCCGTCATAATCTTACATAAGATATCATGGTGACAGATGACGAGGCAACAAGAAAAATGCTACAACAACGACGTATTTGGTTGGTTAGGCAAGCAAACAGGAAGACAATCATGCTAACAAAGGCAGACAAACCAGAATAGAAAAAAGACAAAAATAAAAAAGCTAATTGCAAGAATCATAAACTACAACATAAAGCTTAGAACTGATGCTTATTTCTGTTTACTGTGTATGTAGCACGCATTCTCTACCCGGTACATAAGCCAAACCGACAGCGACACGGATCAAGCAACTCGCAGTTTATCTAAATAATGATATTCAAGAATCTACAAGTGGCGCAAGCAGACAACATGAACATGAAGAATAAACGACACATCTGCGTTAATTTTTTCATACTTTTTCTCACAGTCGTCTTTCTAGACTCATATACGATGGTATGCAAAATCTCATCTCCAACAACTACAACCATAAACTGATGATGTAGTTGACATAAACATGATGAAGATCGGATTTTTTGTTTTTTTTTTCTTAATTTTTATTTATAAATGCGACCTTTTGTTTTTGTGTTTCTTTTATATATATATATGTTATTTTTTACAATTCCTTTACCTTGAGGTTTTAACTTTGCTATTGTTGTTGACGAGGGAAAACAAAAGCTACAACAACGGCACGTATAGTATAGTCAGTCAGACCAGCAATACTGTGTGCTGTATTGTCCTTAGCGGATCACACGGGTGATCTCGGTTGAGTGTACAATAATCCACTCCAAGCACATGTACTTTCAGTCAAACGTAAAAGATATGCTAGGCTTTAAATAAAATGTCAAGTTTATTTATCATTTGTCAATGCAAAATCAACTTTCAACCGAGAAAACTCACAAAGGAACAGACTTCAACAAAAAGAAGACAAAAATACAAACAAAACAAAAAAAATGATAAAAAAGGAAAGAAATCCGTCAAGTCATCATACATCACCAGCAGCAGCATCAGTAGCTGCTGCAGCGATTTGTGATCAACTGATTCATATGCAAGTTTATGCTAAACGCCTTCACTGTCCAAGAAGTTGGCAAACAAAGGTTTTTTTTCTTATGTCGCTTTTCTTTTGTACATCCGACAAGGAGTTTATTAAGTTCGCTAAATGTTCGTCAAACATTCAAATATACATTCAAAGACCATTACCTAAGAAATGTGTATCTATCGTTATCCCCGATACCAGAATCGAAGCAGTTATTCCGTCATTACGTTGATTACAATAAGAATTACATCAACTTAGTCCTGCTTTCAATAACAATTTAAATCTTATCAATGAAAATCGTAATTATCATGTGTTGATGCGCTGGCATATTTTTGATTGATCATTTGATGTTTGTAAGGCATGTCGCATTTGTATGGTTATGGTCCATTTCTTTCGAAATATAATATTTATTAGGAAATAATAACAGCGATGTTATCAAATAAGTGGGTATCGAGAAGTGAGTATGTTGTATTTGTTGGTAGGTTGGACTGCCTTGAAGAAAAAACAAGTGAATGCGATTTTCTTATTCAAATCATGCATTGTGAATTCGTGGCAATCCGTCACTCAAAGTTTCACTTTGTCACGATCTCGATACTTAGTATTTTGGTGTCATCAGCAATTGTCCGTTACTAGCATTACTTGCTTGTCCACACTGATGAATAATTCAAGGCCAACGACAAAGCAGTTAACAGAAATCTTCGCTTTACTTACACATACGATAAGGGCACACTATCGAAGGCTAACTACGTATAACATGTGTAAATATAGTGAATTTCAATAACCAATTAATATACTCTTCGTTTATTTGTTCGTCTGGCAACCTGTGGTCACCATTTGCATTAATTCACTGCTTGCTGTTTATTCATAACCAATGTGCTGTCCAATTTAAATATCTAAAACACATACACTCTATGCACGACTGTGTAGTGCATACTTTGTTTTTATGAATGGTGCTAATTAAATGATCATGGCCTGAATTATGATAAAAAGACATAAGGAGTTTTATTATCTGCAATAAATTAAACATAAGTCTTGAGTTAATTGTAATTTGATTTCAATCGTTTGATAGCGCGATATTAGAATTGCTTTTTCTTCGCCTCTACACTTACCTTACTTACATTTTATGAATGAATACTTAAAAACAAAAATGTAAGCAAATTGACTCGAAAGCTAATTTATTTGTTAATTCGCTGTTTCTTTTCAGCCGGAACTTGAGATACGATATTATATCGATAAATTTAGAATAAAAAGAAAATCTTATAAGAGATGAAATTTGATTTCTCTGAGCAACTCTCTGTATTCGAAACACTGAATTCTTATCCTGCACACAGAAAGGCTACGAAAGTTTTTTCATAATTGTACAATGCGTACGGTTTTAGAAGAGTTGGTTAAAGCTACGGGGGAAACTAGCAATCCATTAGGGGCCAAAATTTATTTAAAATCTTTTTCATATAATTTTCGATATCGCATTGGAAAATACTGCTTCGTCCCCAAAGGGTTTTACGCCGCACAATATAAATTATCTCACAGAAGCAGACTTCTGAAACTTTAACTTAGACGCCAAGAAAGCACATTAGGGAAAAGTGTTCCTTATGCTGCTTTTCCTCGGGAAAGAGCGCAAAAACCTGCTATGCAGAAATTGCGAACTGCTGAAATGCGAAGTCGCATGATGGGATCATTTTGGAGATCAGCTAGCTATAGCGTATTAGAAGCTACTTTGACCTATTGTGGGTGCAATTCTCAACTTCTATGCTTAACGTACAGAGCACGAACGGAAATGAGCTCTCAACTATCAGTATTAACATGTTTCAGCTGATCACCAACAAGAACAGATGCAGCATTACATTACAAAGTGTTCAAGTGTTAGATTCGATCTGTAAAGAAGTGTAACGTAATCAGCATTAAAACACGAGGACGTTTGAAAAGCCACTATAGATTGATTTTTTAGCATTAACCTATTAGCCACATATTACGTACTTTAATACGAAAGCGAAAAAAACTCTGAGCTAGAGTGAGCTTCATCCTTCATCATGTATTTTCCGTCTTACGCATTGACTATTCTGATTGCCACGTACCCTCCTCGAAGTTCTACGGACTGTGGTGTCAATGCTTTCATTCTTTCGACGATACTCTTGTATGGCTCTCCAACCTCTTGGATCGTCTTGTGAATAGCTCCACGAGAAGGATCATATTTTCAGCAATTTTTATAGGACCTCAGAATGAATTATTATTTCAAAATAAGAAGTTGTATGCAGAGTGATCGTCAAAATGAGTCGATCCGATCCATTCTCAGTAGGGTTCGTCCGTTTGACAACCCACAACCCAAAAATGTTGATCTATTGTTTGAGCACAAAACAGTGTGCATATGATTTTGAATTGGTCTGTGTGATAAAAGGTGGTCTTTTGCGTTTTACATTTCTCTTTTTTTTTTCAATATGGCCGCATCACCCTGAAAATGTCCCCTATGCGTGCATTGTGGTCATGATCAGAGGAGAGGAAGAATAACGGTCAGTGGCCGCAGCCTGGGGAAAGTGTAACAAAACACTCATTACAGCTACGACCATGCAATTATCGTAATTAAAGTTGGCCTGCGGCACTAGGTGTTGAAATCGGGAATGTGAACTTGATAGTTGCATTTTTTGATTGCAATGGGCTATGCAATAGCCCATTATACCAAGCAACATACAACATGCAAACTAAATATACTCTATATCGCAGACAGTATAGTTGAGACCGTATATTGTATTGCCTTTTTTTTGGAACATTTTATTTTATAGTTAAAACATTCCATTTTTAAAGTACAATTACATTAGTATATATACAGGGGAACGTCGACGCGTCATTAACGACTTATCCGGATAGTAGTATATATATGGGACAATGACGGATATGCGATTGCCTGCTCCGAGTAAACACCCCTACACACACACCATCCCCGCCAACGCACAGCGGTAACACATACCCATCGTTCCCTCGTATGTGGAACGATTGCGGTTTCCCAAATAACAACATTTTTTCTTCATATTAATAAACAATTCAAAATCCAATTCAATTTTCCTACAAAAAAAGATTGTTCTGAAGAAAGTACGCACAAAAAAAATACCAACACATGCGTATCTTTGCTATTACAAATCCTCATATTACGATGATCCTTATGATCAAGCGAAAAAAGTATTCTTTCAGGGGGATACATTGGTTATGAGGTTGATAACAATTAAACACGAACGTGCATAGAAATTCATAAATAAATTTCCAGGAACAAAGGTAATAAAGTGCACTCTGGGTGGTGCGATTATTTCACCATATTGCCTTTCAAAACACTCAAACATTTAACGATCCTTCCTCATTTGTGTTCTTATTATTAGTATCTCCATTCGTATTCATTCCATTCCCACTGAAGGTGGAAAAAGGATCAGTGTTACGGTACGTAATAAATGATGAAAAGGTTAAAATTGTATTTTAATTATTGCTTTATGAACGTACTTAAAAGTATTTATCGAGGAATACTCAAGCAATTAAAGGCAGAGGCAATTTTACAGATAACGCTTGAAAGTAAGTGCGCCAACATTTCCATCCTACATGAGCAGAATTTTCTCTTAACTTGTTCTAAAAATAGTCAAACCATTAAATCGAGTAGTTTCTTACAAAATTATGTACGACTTATAAAATATATAAAAAATGGAATCAATCAACAGCACAACGTCTACAACATCAACACCACCATTATCATCAATACAAGGCGAAGATCAACATATGGCAGGAATGAGTATA